>PVJX010043093.1:0-13837 GCA_004027295.1 Dolichotis patagonum | reverse complement strand
TTTCTTTCTTTCTTTCTTTCTTTCTTTCTTTCTTTCTTTCTTTCTTTCTTTCTTGTAGGTACTGGGAGTCAAACTCAGTACCTCACACTTGCCAGGTAGGCGCTGCACCACTAGCTATATTCCCAGCTATTACTGGTTTTCTTGCTGTTGTTATTATCAGCTTTGTGAGATGGGATCTCTCTGTCTAGCTTAGGTTGACCTCAGAGTCACAGCGATCCTCCTGCCTCAGAGTCTTAAGTGGTGGGAATACAGGCATGTGCCTCCTTTTCTTACTAAAAGATCTATACATAGTTATAAAGGGTATTTTTTAATAAGATTTGAAAATAGCAAGTGTTTTATATGTGTTTCTTTAGAAGTATCAGTTATCACAAATGTAAAAAAAAAAAGTATTAGTTGATTTGTAGATGTGTTTTAGTGCCTTAAAACTGATTTTTTGGGGCCGGGGGTTTAGCTCAGTGGTGTAAGTGCCTGCTTGGCAAACGTGAGGTCGTGAGTTTGATCCCCAGCACCAAAAAAACCAAAAAACAAAAAACTGATTTTTTTGGCCTGGTGTGATGCCAACACTTGAGTGGTTGAGGCAGAAGGATTGCCATAAGGTTCAAGGCCAGCCTTGGCTACATACTAGATTCAAGGACAACCTGAACTACATAGCAAGACCCTGTCTCAAAACCGAACTGAATGAAACCTAACCCAAAACCAAACTTTGCCCATTTTATAATTTTACTTAACTTTTTATTTCCAGACAATTATAAAATTCAGTTGAACCAGGTGTGGTTGGCATATGCCTGTAATTCCAGCACTTGGGAGGCTGAAGCAGGAGAACTGCTGTGAGTTCCAGGTCAGCCTGGGCTACAAAGTGAATTCAAGGCCAGCCTAAACTGCATAGTGAGACCCTGTCTCAAAGAGACCAACACAAAACAACAACCAAAAAAAAAAGGTTCCATTTCAGTGGTAAGCAATGATACAGAGAGACTTGTGTATCCTTTACATAATTTCTACCAATAACATCTTGCAAACTATACTACAATACCATAGCCAGGATACTGACGTTGATACCTTGGTATCATTTTCTGAAATCATGTTAGATTAATTTATAATTAATGGTAAAAGTAATTTCTTTAAACTGGAGATTGGTCTCAGGGCCTTTACACTGAACTGCATCCTCAGACTATCCCCCACCTTTTTAAATCAGGGTCTCTTTAAGCCACTGAGCTCTAAGTTACATTCCTCCTCAGCCTCCCACAGTACTAAGATTACAGGTATATACCACCACACCCAGTTGGAAAAACGATTTTCAAAAGAAAAATAATTAAAAAATGAAATTCCAAATTAATTAATTTATAAATGAATCTATAAATTACATTCAACCAAACCCTGGCCCAAATAGAAACTGCTGTTAAGACAAGACCTGGCACTGTGTTTGCCTCTTCATGGTGGTCTGCTGTCACACTGGAGGATGTACTTTTCCTGCTTTTACTTGGGCCAAACTTGGTCTCTAGAGCTTGTTTCCTACCTTTAGTAAAACTTTGCTACCTTTCGTGCCTGTCTTGACCAGTTCTTTGCTCAAGACAGAAACAGCCTAGAAATCTCTAAAAGGAGACTGCAGCCCCCCACACCTGGTAACAGAAGGACTGTTTCTAATAACACCAAAGGTACTGCACCCTATCAAGCAAAAACATTGCATCAGCCTCCAACACCAGGCTGTCCTCAGAAACAAGATGGATGGACAGTAGAGCCATTGTGAGCCTTTTGAAAGCATTTCTGGATGCATTTCCATACCCAGTGTCACATTAGAATCAAACACAAGGGCACCTGCATTCTCCCTGATGGTGCAGTCTCTGGGAACTTTTTTTTTTTTTGAGAAAAGATCTTGCTATGTACTCAAGGCTGACCTCGAACTCACAGCAATGGCAGCCACATACCTGCTATTCTCTCTGGGAACTTACCTGCTCCTATCTTGCAGTATATTAGTAAACACTTAACTTTCTATTAAAAAAAAAAGACAAAATAGGATTAGCATTTCTATTTTCATATTCTGCAAATGTATATAAAGCTTACATTGGCTGGATCTGAGGGACACCACAATCATATAAATCTGTCATGTCACGTAGGCCCCAGGAAATGGGAAATAATTATCCTTAGACTATTTTGCTAAAAGAATAAAACAATTATTTCTGTGGTATCCTCTTGGGACAATCTCATCTCTGACAGTGGGAGAAGCTATCCAGTTCCCTGATAGGAAGTCCTGTCTATTAAAAGCAGAAGAAAGAAGAAGATGGCTTTATGTAGTATATTACTGAGTTGTTGAATGGTGGGGCTTGTGACAGAGGTACATGCCATGTGGCTTTGGCTCTGTGCCAAATTCTATGGACATTTCTGCTTTGCATGTAAACCTGCCCCATCCTATTAGCAGAATGGAGAAATCAGGCTGTGTTTGTGGTGAAGTTCTGTTTAGCATTGAAAGCCCTCAATTTTTTTTTTCTTTTTGTTCCAGATGAGACAAAAAGATCCAGTGAAAGGAATGACAGCAGATGACTAAAGCCACCCCTCCCCTTTCTGCACTGTATGTACTTTATTTCTCACTGTGCATGTCTAGAAGCTAAAAATCGGTTTGGGTCCTCAAGGTCTCAGCAGCTCACATGGAGTCAGAAAGTCGACTTCAACCTTCATCTTTCACTCTAGTAATGATGATGACTGCCATGTTAAACAGCAAGCTCTCGGGCTTCCACTGAAAAGGATTATGGCTTTTGAGACATTTCTGAGAAAAGTTTTATAAAGAACCACCCAGATAGACATGGACAGGGTGGTGAGGACTGGGGCCGTGGATGCAAAAAGCAAAGTTTGTGTGCCATTAATCACTTCCCCTTTTGCAACTTGAGCCATGTCAAGTAGATGCTGGCATGCTGGTGCACATTCTGTACTCATGTCAGCTGTCCCACACTGCCGAACACTGGCATTCCCTGCCCTTCCCTTGAAAAAAACCTGCTGGCTAAGCAGCTTTTATAAGCATTTATCGTTGTGTTTGGTTCTTCATTTCCTTCCTTGTACCCCTGGGCCCATGCTAAGTAATTGTCCTCAACAGAGGCAACATTGTTCAGATGCTGGGAAATGCTTCTGCCTAGGTCCTGGGGCCAGGGTTGGAGTGTCCCTTGCTTCGTATTATCACTTCCCCATGGCACTTGCTGTTAGCTCCCGGTGCCCTGCATACCTGCAGACTTGTGGTCATGAATGAAAAACTTGGCCCTGCTCTTGGACTGAGAAAATTTTGACTTCATCAAATTAAAAAATAGCTGTCCTTTAGCACCAGTGATGCAGACCTCTGCACGCTCTTGCTGCCCTGTGTTCGTAAAGCAGCTTCTGGAGGTCAGAAGGGTAGGACTAAGTGGATTCCTCCCCGTCACCCCAAGTGAAGTCTTGCAAGGACAGCTTCCCAGTCACTGCTAAGGCCTCAGTGTCCTCCCTTCCATCCCTCTCCCCGCCAGGTGCCACCCTTCTGGCTTCTGAAATTCCTCACGATGATTTACAGTGTGCTCCTGCCTTTCCTTTGTTGCTTCCTTAATAATTGTATTTCTCTTCTAGTTTTGCAAGACAGTGGTCAACAGGAAGGCCCAGCAGCTCCACCCTCCTGAATGACAGGCCATCTTCGGACTCAGCCTTTCTGTGCCCATTCTTCAGGCAACTTCTGATCCCTTACTGTAGCTAATTCTAGATACCCTTTAATATTGTGAACAAATAGACCGTCCGGTATTACAGAGCCCATGTGTGCGGGAGCCTGCTCCTCTGAGATATGTGGCGAGTAGGTTGCTGTATTTACAGCTCCTCCCTCTCTCTCCATTGTGTTCTGACCCATTTCTGTGTGTGCCCCCCTCTTTATTTCCAAGTGACATTTTTAAGTCTTTCAAAATAGCTGCCTTTTGTGATGTGGTGATTTAAGTTCCTTTGTTTTCAATTTGAGATAAACTAATATTTTTGCTTCCTGGGCAGATCTTTGCAGTTTTGAGTGCTCACTTTGAGGAGAGAGGATAAGTTAGAAATACAGAATTCCCACCTTCCCAGTTCAACAGAATAGCAGTGTGACTTTGTAACTCTGACCTCTGCTCCCATAATGTGTTAGAGTACTCTGAGTACCAAAGAGGCCCAGCGAGTCAGTTTCAGAAAATTTAACAAATATGAATAATCCCTGCCCTAGTCCTTCAGTATCTCTGGTCACTATTCTTAGAAACAACAGTAGCTTCTTGGCCCTCCTGTTGCCCATTCTGTGTGAATCATTCTGCAGAGCCCACAAGACATGCCAGTTGCCTCTCCACCTGGAGGGACTTGTCCAGTGTGGCCCCTTAGAATTGAGTCTGTGCTGTAGATACTGATCTGTCTGACCCTGAGGAGCTTTATGTGTCCATGCTCCTCTTCCCTTTTGGGCTGGTGCTGCCACTCAGCAATAATCCTCCTCTTTTCTTTGTGCTTTCTTAGATCCCTATCCTCTGTCTCTGAGGTTGGTTAGAATGCAAGAGCCCTGATCTCTTCATGCTGCACACAGTGAGCATGCAAAAAGCTTTGTTTTGCAGCAGAACATGTACCCTCTTGTCTCCAATCATTGGAAAGGAATTTGAAGAAAAGAACTCAGCTCATCCTGCCCCCTGGCTGAGTTCTGTCCTGGACAATCAAAGGCAGTGATCGTAGTATAAGATTCTACCAAGGTAGGCTGGAGAAGTCCAGGTTCCAGGGGAGTAGAGGCTGCTGAGTGTTTCCTAGTTCCTACGACTTGGCAGAAAATGAGTATGCCTTCCTGGTGGGGGAATCTGAGACAGCTGCAGTGTCACCTGACCATTCCCAAACCTTGCGTGTCAACCTGAGTGTGCAGTCATCCAATCCCATGCTAGCCTGGGTACCTCTTGCTGACAGAGACCAAATCTCCACTGGGGGAGTGAGAAGTGGGATGGGATAATTTATATCCTTATGTCTTTATCATTTTGTTTGCCTTACCTTACTCATTTTTAAGTGCAATAAGGGAGTGCCTCATGGGATTGCACCTGGGACATCTTGCTGGGTGGTTTACTGTGGACTTCCTGGCACAAGAGCAAACAGAACCGGACCCTGCAGCATGGTTAGCTCTGACCTTCACTGAGGTCCCTTTGGGACCAGAGACGTCCTGTTTCAGGCATTTTTCCTCTGTACGTCTCCTCACTTTGCTGGGTCCTTAGTAATGGACCTGGGCATTCACTTCTGATTAGCATCTCAACTGCTGGTAGTGTGTATTGGACTGGGAAAGTTCAAGAAGAGGCATTCCTAAAGGAGAAAAATGTAAAGGTTTTCCTAGAAGCGCTCTATTACTTATTAATTATATTTGTGCTTAAAGAGTTTCATTCTTCATTCGTCAACTAGGTGAAGTCCAGATGTGAATTATCTTGGGAGAAACTGATAATATAAGCAGACTTTTTTAACGTGGGAGGAGGATCAGCAGATGTTAATCTCCTTTCTTCAGGTCTTCTTTGAGATCCACACGTATCACATCAACTCAAAGGGGAGCTCTCTTTAACTGCCTTATCCCTGGCTCCTCCACCTCCACCCACTTCCCACTTCCACCCCAACTGAAACCATCTGTATGAGCTAAGCTACAGTTTCGTGAGATCAGCCTGCATCTGGGGCTCTTGCTCACATGAAAAAGGAGAGGAATGTCCCTGGTATTCTGTCCTCATAAATAGTGTTGCTGCTGGGCAACAATGTTGGCTTCTTTTAAATATCCCCTTCCCTCCTCACCCACTCCAAACTGCCTAGCACTCAGAGGGACTTCCAAGCAAAGGCTCGACTCCAGAGGGAGAATACCTAAGGGTGCACTACACTGCTGCAGACCAGCCACTTCCTTCAGACCTGCAGGGTCTCATTCCCAACTGAAAGCAGCAGTGCCTCTGCATGAGGGGTGCTGGGCTCTGGCCTTCTCACCAAGAGAGAGAGAGAGGACAGGGTCAGAATTGTGGGCATGTGTCTATCTTCCCAAGTTCTTTTACAGTCCCCACTGGGACTCCCCGACTTATTTTTGGTTGGTTCCTAGTGCTACTTCTTTTATGAACTACACTTTGTAGAACTGATTAGATTACCTTGTTTATTTAATGTGAGTTTGTGCCTTTTTGTCTCAATCTTCCAATACAGGTATATTGGGAAAGAAAGCAGTCTAATAAAATCCTAGACAGAGCTTTCTGTAGTCCAGTTTACTGGTGGTGTTCTTGTGTCCATTTTACAACTTAGTATCCTCAAACTCTTACTGATGTGCCCTCCCCCACTTTTAGCAGGGCAGGATTAGGAAAAGGTACAATGATGTATGAAAATTTATGCAGGTGATTTCCACTAATTAAAATATTCCCTTGTCAATTTATTTACACGGCATTATAAATCAAAATGCAATTTAGCCATTTTCTAGTGACAGTGTTTCCTTCTTGTTTTTTTTCTCTTCCACTTTAGTTACGCCTCATCCATCCTGGCAACATTTATTTAAGGTAGTAAGTTTCTTTGGTTTTTCTTTGGCAACACAATTTCCCTGTGTTGCCCAGGCTGGCCAGAAACCCCCTCAGTCAAGCTATGTAGCTGTGACTACTGGAGTGCTGCACTGTGCCGGGTGTAAAATGGGAAAATAGGAGGGTTTTGTTTTTGAGACAGTCTGTGTATTCCAGGCTAGTCTCCAACTCCAAGTGATTCTACTTTACCTCCCGAATGCTGGGATTACAGACCTAAAAACAAGACTTTAAAACCACAATTTGGGAGGCTGAGGAAGGGTCACCACCACGTCCAGCTTGAACCAGACGAGGCCCTGTCTCAACCAAAATGAATCAATGAAAACAAAATAGCCCTTAGCCAGACTTAGTGGCACACGCCTATAATCTCCGCTTGTCAGCACGGCGGAGGCAGGAGGATCACCTCCAGTTTGAGTTCAAGATAAGCCTGAACTACATAGTGTGATCCTGTCTCCCCCAAAAAGGTGTGGGTTGAAGGAGATCCTTACCTCTTACCGGCATCAGGGTCTATGAACTTTGAGGCTTATTTGTAAAACTATTTTTCGAAGAGCCCAGGAACCCAATGATATCCTATGTGTAACAGGTAAAACAAGGAGTTTAAAAATCCGAAGCTTGAAAAGAGAATGTAGGCGCACCACAACCAACGTAGAGACTGCCTCTACTAGTGGAGAGACAGGGTCACAAGCACAACAGTGACTAGGCGTGGCCCCTTGCGTCCCAACGGCGGGGGCGGGAAGGAAGAGACCACAGAAGCAGTGCCCTAAACCGCGGAGGCTCTTCCAGGCGACTTCCGCCGGAAGATGCCTCCTTCTGGCCCCGCGTAGGGCAGGATGGGATTGGCGGGAGGTAGGGCTCCGGTGCCGCCCACTAGCTCTCCTGTATGTACCTTGTTACGTCGAATTCTATTGACAAGCGAGACACTCTTACCTCATCAGTCCCCTAACCCCACTCTCAGCCTGTAACCATTTAGCCTCTGTTGGAAGGTTCCGCCTCTTTTCTCAAACCGCACCACCCAGAGCCCTCGGCGTAGCAAGACCCGCCTCCTACGGAAGCCGAGGCGGACTCTCAGAATCCGGAACAAAAACAACCAGGAACTTGTGAGGCGTCCGAGACCTGCTGCCCGAGTGGTTGCTCGGGAGGGAAGCAGTTTAGACACGGAGACACGAGCCTGCTGGGCCACCGCGAGGGGATGATGGCCGCTGAGAGCGAGCAGAAGCTGTCTGAGGAGAAAGCGATGAAGCTCAGGTAAGGACAACACCTGCGAGCGGGCCCGCCTAGTCGGCGGAATCGCTGACTGAAGCCCTGTAGGTATTTTGAGCCTCCGGACAGAATCAGGCAGGGAGAAAACGGGCAGACCCCACTACACGGTTGCCCACCTACATTCCTCCACATCAATGCCCAGTGGGTTATGTGGGGTCTGTGGCTCACGCCTTCCCTAAATTTGGGCTCCGGAACTCGTCCCTGCTGGAGCAAGTGACCCTGTTGGTCTTTAGAGCAGAAATCTGTGCTGGCCTATTAAGGACCTAATGCATTCACTCCTTAGCTATAGACTGGAAGTCAGTCCTGTTTTGAAAATCAGTTACATACACCGTGGGGATCTGCCTGATCCCTTTATAACCTCCGAAAATCAAAATCAGATTTAGATAAGTTCCTTTAATGAAGTGAAGCCGGGTCTCATGCTTGCTCTTTGACGAAGAACAACGTTAATCACCAACTTACTGTAAGTCACGATGCACGAATTTACTGCTAATCTTAGACCTGTGAGTGGGAACAAGAAATCCCGGCGTTTGTTATCCATCCACGAAGAGTAAGTACCAGGGGAAACAAGGAGCCTTTGAGTAAAAAGGGTTGCCTTCCTTAATCCTCTCTGTTGGACAGCAGGGGGAGATCATAAACAAATGAAGTACATAATCTCATCTTTCCAGAGAAGGTGGCTTTTGTATTATTTTGTTTATGTTCAAGGGAGAGGCAGGAAGTTGCTTTAAGCTAGCCAAGAATTTCTTCAAATCACGCTTTTTAGGATATGGATCTCGAAGAATAAGGTCTAGTGAAGACATGTTTTGAAATACCCTGCCCTTTTCCCCCAGCCCTCCTTTATCCTCCTTGGCCCCATTCTGGATTTTTTTTTTTTCTTTTTGAGACAGGGTGTCTCTATGCAGTTCAGGCTGGCCTTGAGCTCACTTTGTAGCCCAGGCTGGTCTCAAACTCGAAACAATCCTCCCAAGAGCTGGGATTACAGAGTTGAGCTACCACACCCGGCTCCCATTCTGGATCTTCCTTTGCTTCTGGTACTCTTTCTCATAGTGTTCTTGAGATTTACAGAAAGGTTGGTACCTGTTATTGATCTTTGCAGTCTGCACCTCTTGCCTTATTTGTACTCAGCACAGCATACCTTAGGTTATTGTTGGATTGTTAAGTAGCTCTTTAAACCAAGCATGGTGGTACACATCTATAATCCTAGCACTCAGGGAGGCTGAGGCAGGAGGATCGCTGCAAGGCCATCCTGGAGGCCTGCTTGGGTTATATAGTGAGTTCAAGGCCAGCCTTAATTACATAATGAAAACCTGTCTCAAGCTTCCCCACCCTTAAAAAAAGATTGCTGGGCCAGAGATTTAGCTCAGCGGCCTAAGTGCCTACCTGACAAGCCCGAGGTAGTAAGTTTTATCTCCGGTACCCCCCACCCCCACCCCTGCCAAAAAAATGCTCTCAAGTCTCTTTTTTGTGGTCTCTGACAGGATATAGTACTATTAAGAGCCACTGATCTAGTAATGTTGTGTGAAGCTGAGATAGATGTTATCCAGTTAATGACTTTTCCCCAAGAGAGGGTAGGCTCTTGAGACAGATGCTGAGAAACTGGTTACTTAGACACTTCTCTTCAAGCTTCTTGAAGGGCTTGGTGGAATTTGTTGAGCTACTGGGATCTGCAAGCAAGGGAATATAATGTTACCTCTGTTATTTTTTTAAATTCCCTTGCCCTAGGAGATTGAGGCCTCTGGTAAGGTACAGTCTGAACCTGAACACTGAGGTCTTCCTGGTGGTCTTAGGAACCCCTGAAATGATGCGTAGGGGTAGCAAGTTATTGACTGACTGACTGATAGATGATCATTGAAGTGTAGAGAGCTAGAGAAGCTGATGAATTAATAAATTTCTGGCCATCCAGTCCCCCATCCTTTGCTTAACCAAAAACCTGTGGATTCCCTGTGGCAGCACCAGTGCAACTAGTGGGCCTGCATGGAGAATCCAGTCCAGGATAGATTGCTGCTTCAGGGATAAAAGTGAAGATAAAGTCCATTGCTCCCCCTACCATCAGATGCAGAAACATATTTCCCATTATTATGCAGTAGATTGTGGTACAACCTTGACCCTTGTCCATTATCTCAACAAGATCTTATCCCCTTCCTCTATGACTTCCCTTTGCATCCCTTCCACAGAATTCATGTTGTGACATGGAATGTGGCCTCTGAAGCACCCCCTGTAGACCTCAGTGACCTGCTTCAACTAAATGACCCAAACCTGAACCTGGACATATATATCATTGGGTAGGTAACTGTAGGGCCCTTTTGCTCATCCTTCTAATCATGTGGGGAACTTCTCTAACTTACCTTCCTTGCTCTGAGTTTAAAGGTGGGGTATTTTCAGCCTCACTGGGGTCAATCCAATGTCTCTGGATTAGCAGTGGCTAGATGTTGGAGACCAGCAGTCAGACAGCTGGGGGAAGGAAAAATCATAGCCATCAGAACTAGGGCTAGAAAGTCTGGTGAGGGCAGTACTAAATGTCTTGGAATGCCGGGAATGGTGACACACACCTGTAATCCCAGCACTCAGGAGGCTGAGGCTCCACTTCAAGGCCAGCCTGGGCTACATAGTGAGTTCAAGGCCAGCCTGAACTACATAGCAAAACCCTGTCTGAAGAAACCAAGGAGAGGAGAAAATGTCTTTGGGGGAAAGTGGTATCCTCTGATCGGGGATGGTCAGTTTGCAGGAAATGAACTCTGGGATCATAAGCCTCCTTTCCGACACTGCCTTTGATGACCCGTGGAGCAGCTCCTTCATGGATGTACTTTCCCCTCTGAGCTTCGTCAAGGTAACTTATTACAAGTTCATGAGTAATGAAAACAGTGTCATCTCCACTGACCCCCATTGTTTGGTCTGATGTGTTCCTCCCATTCCTGCTCAGCTGTTCATGCTGTTTCCCATCTATTAAAAGGTTTCAGCCTCATTCTCCCTAGCCCTCTAAGGCTCTTGCTAGCCTTGTGCCTTTCCAAGATGTCTATATCCAAGCTGGGACTCTAAGAGTTAGTTTCACACCTATTTGGGAGAATTCCTAGTGCAAGTGCAGCCAAGATTATTAACACTACAGTGCCTACCTCTGCCTCATCCTCCAGTTTCTACTCACTGCCCAACCTGAACTCTCAGTATGATAATTGCTACCGGGCCAGGGATTTAGCTCAGTGGCTTAAGTGCCTGCCTGGCAAGTGCGAGGTTGTGAGTTCAATCCCCGGTACCAAAAAAAAAATTGCTACCACTTATAGAATGGTTATTTGGTATTAAAGGTTAAAAATAAAGTTTTTTCCCTCCTGTGCATTAGAGGTTAAACCCAGGGCCTTGTGCATACTACACAAGTACTCTACCATGAGGTACGTTTTCTACCATTGAGCCCTTTTATAGATTTTATTTTGAAGCAGAGTTTTGCTAAGTTGCCCAGGCTGTCCTCAAACTTGTAATCCTTCTGTCTCAGCCATAAATAAACTTCTCACATAGTTTATTTTATTCTGTTTTATTTACTTGTTTGTTTGTTTGTTGGTATTCAGAATTGAATTCAGGATGTTGCACTTGCTGGCAAGCACTGTGCCACTGAGCTATATCCATGGCCCTGTATATTATTTTAAAATCTTAGTACCTCTTTTGAAATGGAGGTATTTTGCAGATAAAACTAAGGTTCAGAAATCACTTAGGCTATTTGGTATTTGAATCTAGGTCTTCCAAATTCTACAGCCCATGTTCTAAATTACTATATTTCATTGCTATGCTAGTGAGCTGTAAGACTCACAGATATCTTATGTCTAACATGATAACTCTGTTATCAATAGAGGTTAGCCTCTGATCATAGGGCATATGCAGGTCAAATCCCTAGAGGTCAGGAGGTTAGGAAAGAGAAGATGAGAGCCAGGTATGGTGGTGCACACTTGTAATCCCAGCACTTGGGAGGCTGAGGCAGAATTATGAATTCAAGTCCAGCCTGTTCTATGTAAGAAGTTTCAGAGTAGCCTTCACTACAGACCATTTCTCAAAGTGTTAAAACAAGCCGGGCATGGTGGTACATGCCTATAATCCCAGCACTTGGGAGGCTGAGGCAGGAGAATGTTGCAAATTTGAGACCATCCTGGGCTACACAGTGAGCACAAGGCTAGCCTGAACTACATAGTGAGACACTGTCTCAAAAATACAAAACAAACAAACAAAAAACACAAAAAAAACCCAAGAAAAATTAGCTGTGCATGACAGCATAGACTGTAAACACAGCATTTAGGAGGCTCAGGTAGGAAGATTGCCACACATTCAAGGCCAGCCTGAACTACATAGTAAGACCCTGTCAAAAAAAAACAAAAACAAAACAAAAAAGCAAGAAAGGGGAGATAGATACAGTGGAAAAAGGTTCTTAACCTAAGGGATCAATATTCTTTAGTGAAACTTTAGACCTTAGTAAAATCCACAGAAGGCTGTAGGTTGCTGAGTCTTAACATGCTCCTGTTCATAGCATATAGATTATAGCTTCTTGGAAATGTCCAGAATCTTTTGGTTTCCTCTTCAGGGTGACTGCTGCTGCTCTTCATTCTGTTACCAGGGCTGGATGTATGGCTGAGTAGTACAGTGCTAGCCTAGCACGCACAAAGCCCTGGGTTCAGTCCCCACCAGCTGGGTGGGAGGTTAATTCTGTTACCCTACTTTTTCTGAGGATGCCCGAGCAAGAGCTGTGTATCCTTGAAGGAGAAAAGGGAACATAAAATTTAGTCCTCTTCCAGGAAGATGGCCACAAGTTTGAAGCCAGCCTGGGCTATATAGTGAATTCAAAGCATGCAGTAAGACCTTGTATCCAAAAAAAAAAAAAAAAACAGAGAAAAAGAAGAAAGCAAAACACAATTTCCCACTCCACCCATGGAAACAAAAAGATTTCGTCTTCCTGCTGAGGCTAGAAAATGCCAGGCTCTTATTTCCTTCCTAATCAATTCCAGGCCTCTTCCTACAGGCTTGGAGCTAGATTCTCATGGAGGGCTGAACCACCTCTCTCACCACTCTCTCCCTGCCCAACAAGCCTCCTTGTGCCGTGGCTAACTGACAAGGAGTTGGTAGAATGAAATCGAGCCAAGGAAACTAGCTCAGCCTATGGTAGGGACCCCACCCATTCCACCCATGCAACTTCCCAAGGTTGGGTGGGCAGCCTACGGGTCAGGCACTTAGAACAGATGCTGCTCCTTGCCCCAGCCAAGAATTGAAGTTCACAGGCAAGCCCTGTTTATGGCCTATTCTTTGGATAGGGATTTGCCACCTATAGGTTGAAAAGTCTAGGCAGACCCCTTTTGCTGTTTCAGGGCTTCCCATCACCTCCTGCCAGTCAGTCTCTCTTTCAGTACCTCCTTCTTTATTTCCTCCTACTGGAATTTCCCCTAAAATCTCCTGCTCTCCCCACAGCCCCAGCCTTTCTCCCTTTCTGACTCTGTCATCCCCCAAGCCCATCTTTCTTGCCCCTCACTTCCTCCCATTTCTTCACAAAGTTGAATGGTCTTTATGGTGGAGCCTAGTACCCTAAACCTGGTCTGTGAGTGAAGATTAAGCTCAAGTCTGTTGCTGAATGTTTATCAGATGCCAGTCCTTATTGCAGGACTGAGTTCCTCATAGTCCAGCCCCACGTGTGGTTGGAGGGTGATGTTGACATATTTGTGGCATCCTTTGACCAACCTCAGGTTCTAATGCTTCCCTCATTCAGTGCTGAGTTGGGGTTCCCGCTGCTTTGAGTCTTCCACTATGCTAGGGTTCCTAGCCCGTGGATCAAGTTTCATAATTCCTGGAAGGCCCTAGTACACTCCCCACCCGGGGATTTCCTCCTTGGCCTCCGCACCTCCTGCTCCGGAAACAGCTACTTGGATGGTGGGTGTAGACAGCCTGAACCTGAGAGAGTCACTGACTACAGCCCATTCCCACGCCACCCCCTGCAGCTGTAGATAGTGGCCATTTGGCAGTCCTAGAATTGTGTTACTGGTTCCTTAACCTCCCTGAATCTCAGTCTCACTTCTTAAAAACAGACAGTGACTCCTTTTTTTTTAAATTTTTTTTTT
>PVJX010043092.1:0-13837 GCA_004027295.1 Dolichotis patagonum | reverse complement strand
CATCTATAAAGAATCTTGCAACTCAATAAAAATACAAATAACTGAAAAAGAGGGATAAAAGATAGAAACAAAAACTTCACAAAGAAAGATATACTAATGACCAACCAATACATGCAAGAGCACAGGCAGGCCATCATACCTTAGGGAAATATAAATTAATACCAGCGATACACTAATATATATACACATCAGAATGGGTGAATCTTGAAAGACAATAATAAATGTTGGCAAATATGTGAAGTACCTAGAATCCTCGTACACTGGTAAGAAGATTGTAAAAGGAGAAACTAGGGAAAGGTCTGCTGGTTTATCATTTCATTAAATATACACCTATTTCCCTAACCCAGCAATTTCATTCCTGGGTATTTACCCACATATAGATATCCAAAACAAACAAACAAACAAAGATAAAAAGACAGGTATAAGAATGCTTATAGCAGCTTTATTTACCATTGCCAAAAATTACAACACCCAAAATGTCCAACAGGACACAAACAAAGCTTTTCAGTGGCCTGCTTTCATTTCTGTAAGCCTTCGTTTACATTGCAAAATAACAGGTTTTTCTTTTAAAATATAAACAATACACAGGTCCCTGCTAATCCCCTGCTGTGCTTGGAGCAAAGCGCCTACTCGCACCACATCTACAAGGGCCAGGCTCCTGGCCGCTGTCCCAGGAGCCTTCCTGCCACAGCCTGAAAACGAGGCGTCCCCAGGGTGAAGGCCACACCTGCTGTTTCCGTGAGGGACTCTGTGCGCAGAGGCCAAGGCCTCTGCCCTCTTCTGGCTTCTGTTCAGTGTCCCCTTCCCAACTGTCTACCTGAAGGCCCCTGGCAGCCTCTGTCCTCTTACCCGCTTCTGTGTGCTCCCTGCACTCATGCAGACCTCAGTTACCTCCTGGTAGTCACATGTTACTGTCTTTCTTCCCCGGACTCGGAAAAGGCGAGGCCTCTGAGCACAGCCTATACCTTGCTCTACAGTGTATTTCCCAGAACCTGAAATAATTTCTAACAGGCACTAATAAATACACATTGACTAATCAGTTGCTTGCATATGCAGGTTTGTCTTCAAACATTAACAATTTGGAGACACATATGCAGTGACATAATTTACATTTTTCCTTTTTTTCAAAGCCTTAATGTAGATATTTGAAAGAACGTAAGGAATCGGTCACATTTCTTAACACTAGGTCAGTGCATTTTGAGTGGCCATTCTCAGTCTGGACCTAACTGTATTCAACTTGCATGTCAGGACCCTGTCAGCTTCATCAGCTGAACTGTGGATTTAGATAAAGCAGGACAAAGAGAGCTACTGGAGAAGTGGGCATGAACTCTCTGCCTACCCTATGTCTTCAAGATTCCTACCTGCCTTGTCTTCCAGTAGATTTAGGGTTTCTGTTTCAATACTTAGATCTTTGATCCATTTTGACTTTAGTTTGGTGCATGGTGATAGACGTGGGTCTAGTTTTAGTCTTCGGCATGTGGAAAGCCAGTTTTTCCAGCACCATTTATTAAAGAGGCTGTCTTTCTTCCAGGGAATCTCCACACTGATTTCCAGAGTGGAGTCTACAGTCTACCAACAGTGGAGAACGGCTCCTTTTCCCCCCACAGCTCTGCCACAGTCTGTTACTGATTTCTTGATGGCAGCCATTCTTTCTGGAGATGGAATCTCAGTTGTTTTAATTTGCATTTCTCAAATGACCAATGACAAACATTTTTTCATATATTTGTTTGCCATTTGTATTTCTTCATCTGAGAAGTGTATATTCATCTCAGATGCCCATTTTTGAATTTTGGGGGCCTGATTTTCTTTTAACTTTTTGTACGTTCTGAGAAAAGTCCTTTTTCTGAGAACAGTTGGCTAAGACTTTTTTCCCAGTCTGTGGGTGGGCTGTCTTTTTACACTCTGTTGGTGATTTCTTTTGACATGCAAAAACTTTTTAGTAAGATGAGATCCCAGTTGTTGATTCTTTGAAGTAGTGGTGGGAGTGTAGACTGGTGTAACCGCTCAGGGAATCAGTGTGAAGATTCCTCAGAAATTAGGATTAGAGCTCCTCCCGTGCCCATGCAGCCTGACGCCTTGGGAGCCCACGGCCGGGACAGGCTCGGTCCTGGGGCACTGCTCGGAGCTGGGGTGCAAGCCACCGACCTGCAAGACCTCCGACCGCTTCAGGAGTGCAAATTGGCCCCACCCGTTAGGAGAGGCAGTGGATGATGTGTACCTCACTGGTGCTCAAGGCCTGTCCTGTCATGTGTCACAGAATGAGCATAACTTTTTCTTAGACTGCAGGATCCCCAGCAGTGAGCGTGGAGTCCTTTGCTCTTGAATGGGGACGGGAAGTGCAGGGGCAATGCCTCGGTTGAGAGGGGGGTCGGAGCAGGGCGCAGCAGGCCCGGGAGAAGTACTGTGTGCACACGGGCCCACACTGCGCAGAGGCCTAGGAGAAAAACGTCCACGATGTGGATGCCTCCATGAAGGGCCTGCAGGTCACGGCCTCCCTTCCAGCCAACCATGGTGCAGTGCGGCTCAGGGGTTTCCTTAGCACTGTAACCAGGACATCAAAGGCCTCTCTGCAGGACTGAATAGAGCAGACACCTCCAGGGGAGGAAGACGAGGGAAGCCTCTGTGTGGTTCGAGGAGCCAGGGATGGCCAGCCAAGCCCTGCTGAAACCCAGGCAGGAAACTGGGAACCGGTCCACAGAGATGTGTCCACGAGGAAGGAATGGAGCTGGAACACAGGTCGGCTCTCACAAGGGAAAGACAATGGCGTCTCCTCCTCCGGCCAAGTGTGACCGAGCCAGATGTGGTTTCTGAAGAAAGCAAAGCTAATGAGGATGCTCGGCCCAAAACAGCTGTTGACAATGAGGAGGAAATAGAACTGCTGCAGGCAGCACCAGGAAGCTTCCAGGGGCTGCTGATTCTGGAGCCACGCCTTCCCCTCATGGGGTGCATGCGAGGGGGCCGCCTTCCCACCGACACCAAGACCTCATGCATTTCCTCGCCCGGCAAGGGTCACCGTGGAGCAGCTCCAGCGGGAGGGCCAGGGCCCGGCCACGCGCACCTGACAGCTGAGAGGATGCCGTGGCCGCAATGCTCAAGGACCGTCCCCCGTGCACTGTAGGTACACTGAACTGTCCTTGAACTCATGTCCAAAGGAAAATAAGACTTCGGGGTTCCAGGCAATAAAGGAGAAGGCACAAGCTTTTGTGTGCACGTGTTTCTTGGACACGTAGTATCAAGTTCCAGTTTATTGGCAGCGGCTGCTAGAGAAAAGGTTTTGAGGTTTTTGTTAATTGTGTCTAAGATAAATTTGTAGTGGCCTGGTTAGAAAAAGAAGGATGAAATAAACTACGGATTATAATTTTTGTTTAAGCTGCCCAAGATCATAAAAAAAAAAATCTGGACTTCATTTTATACAATTACAGACAGTTTGTTTTCATAGTGAATATGTAGTATTTGTTAAAATCTTCCTAAAAATTAAAAAATAGTTTTTTTCCTAAAAAATTGTTTTCTCAAGGTTTTGAGTTTTTGCATATAAATTAAGAGCTCTGATATAAAACCTCTCAAGGGGTTAAAATAATGATATATTTTAACCACTTGTCAAAGCAGGAAATGATTTCAGACTTTTAAACCAGCGCGATTTGGGAAAACTTTTACTTTTAGCTGTATTTGGTTACTTAGATGGGGGTAGGAATTTAAAAGCCCAAAGGTGAGTGTGAGACAGTCCGGCAGTTTTATGTCTTTAGAAGTGTTTTCTCTTCTAAGCCTTGCAAAGCCTTTAGCATTGGTGTGGGGAAGTCTGCTCTCAACTGGAAGGTTATCAGGCCCCTCACCCTAACTGATTCTGGTTGGGGGTAAACCCTAAGGTGCTTGTTAGCGTCAGACTGTAAACTGACACTGTGGGTCAGAGCAGGCTAGACTGGGAAGAACGTTAATGGCTTCCCTTGAATTTAGACCTGATGGGGGGAAATGCAAGTTCTCATTTGCTTCTGCAGTGGGCTAGCTCAGCCTGTATGTTAGAACAAGCAGGGTGCCTCGCTTAGGTCAAACAGCACTGACTGCGTGACTGTGTGAGGCCCACGGTGAGCTGTGCTTCACACACTGTGCTGTTCCTTTCTGCTTTCACTTTAAACAGCCTGCCATGTTGGTACCAAACGAGAGGGCTGGCTTCCAAATGCAGTCATTAATAAACTAACTCTGTGTGCAAAAACAAAAACTAGGTCCCATTCAACCCAGCTATTCCTCTTCTGGGTATTTTCCCAGAAGAATTAAACACATCACGCCACAGTGATATATGTGCACCCATGTTTATAGCAGCATAGTTTGTAATAGCTAAATGTTAGAAACAACCAAAATGTCCATCAACTATGAATGGATAAAAAAGATGTGGTATTTTTATACAATGGAGTACTACTCAGCTATCAAGAAAGATAAATTCGAGGCTTTTATAGGTAAATGGATACAACTAGAAACTATACTCATAAGTGAAATAAATCACACTCATGTGTAAACATCATATTGTCTCCCTCATGTAGGAAACTGAAAGAGTAAATAATATCCAAAAGGTATAATAGATATTACGAAAGGGAAAGAAACTGCTCAAAAGAAAAGAACAACTGGGATAGGGAAAAAGAGAAAAGAAGGAAGGAAAAAATAGATATAGATATAAGGTAAGTATACTACTAACTCTATTAGTTCATGGAAAGAAACTGTGAGTGCCTATATTATAATCTGAGAAAGTGTTTCAAAGATGATAATATGCAATATAGTGACCGCTGTTCATTTCCTATCATCCTGTTTTGAAATCTTATATAGTTTTTCATTCTGTTTTCTTTTAATCTCTTTAACATAAAAAATAATTGAAATAATCTTTAAAAAAAAGAAGTGGGCAAAGTTTATCCATTCACATCATACATACCTACTGTGATGTTACCCATCTTACTTTGTAATATTATATCACCTGCAAAAGAGAGAAAGAAAAGATAATTTTATACATAAGGGATCATGAGAAATAAACTGTTGCACAGAATTCTAAAATGTGGTTGGATACTTATACTTTACTTGTTAACACTATTACTTTTGTTGGGCATTTTTGTCAATGTCACAAACCCAGTCAGAGATTTAGTTGCAGTTCTGAACTAGTTTTTGGCATCTAATGCAAACTCTCTTCCTCCCCTTGCAAGCCCTCAGCTTTTTGGGTATAACTACAAAGCAAACCAGCGCACTTTCTGGCAAATGTGGAGGAAAAATAACGATACCTCTAAAGCCCATAAAAAAATACTTACTACATACACACTTTGAACCTAAACATTAATGTATTTATCAGAACAAAGACAAGTTTTGAGCCAAGTAACATTAAAGTAGTGACTGGAAAAAATTTATTTTTATTTTTCAGACCAGTTGCCCTGTCTGTTTGTTATATTAACATAGTTTTTGCTCCAAGAGCTGGAGTAGTTTGGGGTAAAAATAATGAATCCATAAAGGTAAACTAAAAAACAAAAACAAAACCTTCTTAGCCTTTCAATGAAAATGTATTTCCAGGCAAAGGAGAAGATACTGCAATCATTCTTCCAGCCCCCTTACAATAACACCCCACGTAACACCCCTTTCCTTCCTTTATATGTTGGAATGTATAAGCACTCCAGAATCAGAAACTCCTAGTGACTCAAGGAATGATGTGAGCAATACTGTTACTCACCCAGTTTCAAAACTACATGCAAAAGGAATAATGTTGGTTTCAAATTAATTTAGGATAATCTCATTTCATACATTTTGCAAATACTGACATGTACACATATCTGGAAGAAAGCAAACGAGGCCCTTGATCCAAAGCAACAGTCAGATGTGGCTGGCTGGAAAACTTTCCGAAAGCCGAGCATTCAAGCACACTTTATGTGAGTGTATAAACAAAAGGCACATTTATGTAGGATAAAAACATGGTTTGTATGCGGAAACTCATAAAATGATTTTTAAGTCTCACTTAAGTTACAAGGCTGGGAAGATCTCATTAAAGTGTTAAGTAAATATTTCATTGGTGTGTTCTGTAGACTCTCCTCCCATTTTCAGGTTCCCCATCACATGTGAATTGTAGCCAGAGGGCATGCAGCTTCCAAGCTGGTACCCGCTGACCCTGCCTCCTGGCCTTTAGGCCCTGGCATTCCCTCCTTCCCTCATGTGTGGGCTGGGCCTTAGTGACTAGGTTTTAACAAAGAAAATCGGGACAAAGTGGTGGGAAGTCACTTCCAAAATTAGGTTCCAAAACCCTCTGGCTCCTGCCTTTCTGGTCCTCTCCTGTGCTTATTGAAGCCAGCTGCCATGCTGTGGACTGTGCCGTGGAAGAGGCCCCTCTGGCAGGAGGGCCTGGCCGGGAGGCTCAGAGAGGGCCCTGCCAGCAGCCCCACGAGTGCGCGCTGCAGGGCAGTCAGACTCCCCTCTGGTTGAATGTTCACGTGAGCCCACAGCCCTGGCTGCTCCCTGCTGACTGCCTCTCCAGAGATGGGAGGCAGAGGGCCTGCCGAGCCCCGCCCAGATTCCTGAGCCACTCTCTAAGACACTGTTTGTGTTTGTAACCACTGCGCTCTGGGGCGATTTGTGGCAGAAGAATAAGTAGCTAGTACAAATGCTGTACCTGGAATGGAGCACTGTCATAATAAACATGTGGGATTAGTTTCAGAGCTTGGCAGGGGCGGACGTTGCAGGGATTTTGAAGAGCATGTTTGAGAAAGCCTACGTTGTTGCCCTGATTGGAGTGAGGAGAAATCTGGAGCTTCGGCAGGCTTCCCATGAGGATTCAGAAGCAGTGAGGAAAATGTTTTTGCAAACTGGAGGAAGAAAAATCCCTGTTAAGTAGAAGCAGAAACTCTGTGACACTGTCCACTTTGCTGATGTGGAAAATGGAAATGTGCCTCATACAGAACAATGTAAGAATATTTCCAAGCAAGTTCCAAGTGTGGCAGGTGCTGGCTGTCAGTCTTTCCTTGCTGCAATGCAAGGAGAGAGACACAGAGACAGAGACAGAGACAGAGACAGAGACAGAGACAGAGAAACAGAGAGAGGGGTGGGGGGAGACAGAGACAGAGAGAGGCAGACAGAGACAGAGAATGTGACTAAAGCCAAAGGAATGACTGCTAACACAGAAAGAGCCTGGGCTGCAGAGTCATCTGGTCTCTCAAGACGCTGAAGCTAAGAATGGTTCCCAAACAAAATCTGAATCCACAGCACTGCGAGAACATGGCCTCCAAACGAGGCTACAGGTGACAGACCCTTTTGCTGAGACCCCAGGAAGGCAGCGTCTCCTGGTATTAATCAGTTACACAACAAGCTCTCTGGAAGGATGAAGGATGTGCCTGACCGAGGCCCTCAGGCAAATGTGCCCTGGGAGCTTGACCTTGCTATGCCTCGCATCGCTGCAGAGTCCCACATTTTTGGAGAGTTTTGGGCATGGCTTTTATCTAATGGAATAAACTCGAAATCACGAGAAGCTGACCAAGTTTTGGGGAGCACCCTATCAGCAAACACACGGCCATGGCGGGTGGAGGGACACGAGTGTGCAAGGTGGTAAGAGACCTCCACTGTAAAGCAAGACCCAGGAGTGGGCTCCTCTGCACGCAGACTTCTCTGCGTGTTGTGATGTAGCCAGGGGCCCTCACCATATACCAGCACAATGCTGCTTAGGGCCTCAGTTACCAGAATCTGGGGGCAAATAAACCTCTGTATTTACAAAATACCCAAGCCCAGGTGTTCTGTTACAGCAACAGAAAACAAACTAACACATGAGACACACAGCATTCAGGGGCCATAGGACAGAATGATCATCCAAAAGCCTCAAGGGTATTTGAGGGGATGCACACATGAAACATTAATAATTGTAGACTAACACATTAAGTAAATAGCATGAATCAGGAGCCAGAAATGTTCACTGGAAAGGTATGAAAATGATCTGGCAATGGACAAGGCGAAAGCAGAGAAAGTATCATCTGAGCTTGGATGTAAAACATGGGTAAGATTTGCATGTACTGAGAGGAAAAGATTTTCCAGGAAAAAGAATTACACCAGCAGAGGTAAAAAGGCAGAATTACATACACCATTCTGAAATCACATAGGTCAGGTAGGCTGGGACACTAGGAAGCCTATAAGGACAGAAGTCACCTTTCTTACTTAGTTTCATGTCTGGAGAGCTCAGCAAGGTACCCCGTACATGGTTAAGTGCTATTTTTTGGTAAACGAAAATGTTTCAAAAAGTGGTTAAAGAAACGGTCTGCGGTAGAACCATCAGGTGTAGGCCTACTGACCTCTCGACAGCAAAGGAATCCAGCAAGAGCTCTAAGATGGGTGAGAACACAAGAAAACCTGGGTGACAGTGGCTACTCCCGTATCTCTAATTCTCTTCCCTGCTTCTACCTCTTGCATATCTACAGAAGGAGCAGGCCCTTGATATTTCTAATTCTAACTATTAATAAAGGACTGTGATACAGTTTTACAGTCATTTAGCTAGTGAATTCAGTCATCTAGTCACAAGGAAATAAAGCTTTATTGTCTTATATTGCATTCAGCAAGTAGAATAAAATGTATAATTTTTTAATGGAAATATGGTCTTTTGCCAAAAGCCAATCTTAGTGTTTATGATGAAAGTGATGAGGTTTCAAGAAGATAATGATTCTTAGAGCTATGAAGCAAAAATGTAGGATCCATAAGAAATGAGAACTAGTTCAGGGGAGCACGGGACCTACAGTTCCAGGCAACATCTCTCCTCGGTGTTACAGTTCTACAACAGTAAACACAGGATGGAACAAAAAACTATGCAGATAAGGAATGTTTGTAAATATAGTTATGAAGAATATCTCAAAAGTTTTTGTCAATACTCAAAACAGTGAACAAAAATAAATTTTCATTTCATACAAAAATTTAGAAAAATCTCCATCCTAAACAGAAACATTCTAAAATCATTAGAATATACAAAATCAACTCTTGTCTCAAATGCTTTGTGGAGATAAAATACTTTAAAATAAACCAATCAACAAAATGGGCATTATTAGCAAAAATTTCCTATATTTTGGTTTTACTCATTTCATCTTCAGTCACTGAAAATAACAAACAAATCAACTACTGGAGAGGAGACCTTGGTAAAGCTCATTTCTAATACGTCTGTAATAAGCACATGTGCTGACACTACTCTCAAGCAATACAACTCTTCCTTAAATTCCAGTATTGGGGAAAACATATAGTTTTTCTTTTCTTGCAACCCTTCATTTAGCATAAGTTAGAAGGGAAAAATAAGCAACCAATTTAAGAATAAAAATATTATTGTATTTTTCTTTTTTAAAAATTTTTTTATTAATTTGAAGGTAGTAAAATACAACAGAACAGGATGGAATAAAGCCAGTTGAGACAGTGCAGTGAAATTGGTACAGACTTCACAGCAGGTTACCAGGATAACAGTAATAGGTACCACAGTATATCTCATTATCTTCACAATAGTTGCTCTTTCAATCAGGTATAGCAAAATCAAAGGAAATACAGAACATTATAGAACTTATCAAAAAAAAGAATATTGAATAGAGAAATACCATTAATCAGGACAAAGCAAAATAGTGAGAAAAATATTTGCCTTCAAAGAGATGGTAGAAGGAAATCCTCCTTATGTGCTGTATTATATATGGTTAACCTCCCAAGAGATGCTCAGATCTCTCGCTCCCACTTTCTAACGTGGGGTGTGTGTAGGGGGGCGGTGTTTGAATCTCACAGCTGCTTACCAGGGCGGCAAGCGGGTTGCTCGGTTTCCCAGGGCCCTAAGTTACAAGATGGCACGGATCTCAGGAGGTGCTGGTGGTTCTCGCCCTGGGTGGCTGCAGCTCGTCAGACCACAGCCACTTACCAGGGCAGCAGGCTGGTTGCTCGGTTTCCCAGCCTGGTGTATTTTTTTTCAGTGAAAGAAATTTGATCAGGAATAAACATGCTCTCACAACCCAGATATCCTTAAAGCATCTTTTTAAAAATTTTTCTTAGTGTAGAGGACAGGAGGGAAGGCATTTGGTACCTGCAAACCAGAAGATAAATACTAAGAATATAGAGACCAAACATGACCCTGCTCTTGAGTTAAAATTAGGCAAGAAGGTATGGGTCAGTGGAAAGTTAAAGAGAAGGTGAGGGTGCTTCAGCTGAGTACCAAAAGATTACTAAAAGATGAGATTTTTTTTTAGAAGCTGAAAAAAGCATTTCAAGCAGAAAATGAACAGCATTAATACTATGATCAAAGGCTCCAGTCAAGAACTGATAGGTATTAAGTAGGTTATGAATGTGTGT
Source organism: Dolichotis patagonum (assembly GCA_004027295.1). Taxonomy (NCBI): domain Eukaryota; kingdom Metazoa; phylum Chordata; class Mammalia; order Rodentia; family Caviidae; genus Dolichotis; species Dolichotis patagonum. The sequence goes on along the minus strand of PVJX010043092.1, from coordinate 3,538 downwards.
AGGAAAAATAAGAGATTATGTCGTTCTGGAAAACAAGGCAAAGGGCTGGAAGGAGGGCAGGCGGATCACTGAGGCACAAGCGAGGGGTCTTGGGAAAGAGAATGCACATCCCGTGTGCATCTCTGACAGACTACGACAGCTAGCGGGGAGGAGGGATTTGAAGTCAATACTGGAGGAGAGTCACTCCTAGAGCTGAGGCCAGAGATGACGGGGTCTAAAGCAGAAGAGGAGAACCAGGAAGAAAAAGATGTGGCAGGAAGAAGTATCTGGATGAGTGATAAAATCTGCCTAAGCTTACTGACTGAGCTGACATGGGAGGTAAGGGAGAGGAATTCAGGGTGATTCACAGACCGGAGAACATGGGGCTGGGACGCCATGACAGGAACCCTGCTGGCAGGAATAACGGAGGACAGTGTTTGGTGCATGGGGATGGGAGCTGGAAAAGAAGGGAGGAAAAGCTGGAAATGCTGCTTGCAATGCCAGGGAAGGTGCACGTCGCTGAGTTACAAGTCACGGCTAGAGATGAAGGTTGGAATCACCCCAGGAACACAAGTGGCTAAGACACCACATGTGTAAAATGCCCAAGGAAAAACATGTGCGAGGCCTCGGGGTCAATCCCCGACCCCGAGCATGGGAAAAGCAGAAAGGAAGGAGGGAGGAAGTGGAAGGGAAAGGAAAGGAGTAAGACAAGGAGGACAGAGAGGTTTATGGAGAAGCAATTACAAAGAGCAGGTATATATAAGAGAGACGCCGGTGCCCGCTAACATACATGTGCTTTCACCCTTCCTTGGCGTACATTAACTATGCGTGGATTTCAGTCTCTGCCCTTAGGAAGCCACCTGAAGACCCTGTGTAAGGCTCAAGTCATGTACACATGATAGCTTCTGAAACATCTTGCCTGGCCCTCTGTGCACTCCCTACTTCCCAGGGCAGCCCTAGAAGCCATGGGGTGAAGGTGGCAACATCACCTTCAGGGCAGGAGCTGAGTGGATGTCGCCAAGGAGCTGAGCTGAGGGCAAGCACTGATGCAAATCAACATGCAACCTGTTAGTGTCGGGCACCTACGCCGGAAGGGTGTCTGGTCCTGAGCGAAACAGACGAGGAGGGACTTCGTGCTGTCTTTTCTTCACGGAAGCCACACACTGACAGTAACAGCTCTGCTTTCCTGCAAAGAGCCGAGTTCCTGAAGGCCTCCACTGAGCTGAGCCAAAATACTCTACGAAACCTCTGCATTTTGTGCCAGATGTCAGAAGGCAGAGGACAGCAATCAATGGGCCTGAAATTCAAGGAAACTGCAACACAGAACTCAGCGGAAGCTGTGACCAGAGCCAGGCAGCCCTCGGAGTGGTGACGGCATTTCCTGTTGCGATCACACTGTGGACCCAAAAGTGACTGTTTCACGGCACCTCCCCTAACGTGGAGAAACCAGGACCAAGTCCCTGTTATTCTAATAATTAAGTTGTAGTCACAGTAAATGATTAGGTATTTCTAAGCCTTGCTTCCCTCTGTTAGTGAAAGGCCTGGCTAACGTAGGCACTTGTGATTTGTCAGCGTCCAGTGGCCACCCAGCTGCTGGCGCGAGGGCTCCACCTTCATATACTTACACAAGTCTATGAAAAAACACTTGCCATCCATATAAAAACATGGCTTTCTACATCTACATGTCGGATTTTTTCCAGCTCTAGATGGGAAAAATAATAATAATTTTAAGACTTGATTAAGAAAAAGAGCCAAACGAAATAAATTCTGCACAGGCAGGACTTACAATGAATATATTCTCCAAGTTGGTTTTCTGTGAGCCAGACATTTAGAAGGAGCAATGTCTTTTCCCATAAAACAAGTTTTAAGTTGCCAAGCCAGCCTGCTTAAATATACCTAACTTGTGTCATACAGTATCACCATCAGTGCCCAGAACAGAGAATTCACTGAAATACACACTCACAGGTCTGGCTTGGGGGCTCCCTGGAGACAAGCCCTTCCCTACTAACAGAGGAGCTGCACACAGGGACTTCCTCTGACCTCTAATGTCCAATGTCACCTGCCCTTTCCCTAGGCTCTGTGTTCTGCGAGGCATCATCACCTGTTCAACTCTGCAAATCCGGCACGGTGTGTGGCCCAGTGTGTCACTGTAAGAATGATAAATGTGACAGCACCAGAGCCAAGAGCCACAGTTCAGACCCCGTTTGTTCCTGCAGGCTTATTTTCCTAGTGTTGGCTGGGCCACTGCCGGCAGTTGTCAGCCCTCCTAGAGTTGAAGAGCCATCTTGGCCCCAAATCACACTCCGTCCTGGGGGGCCGTGGGCATGTAGGGGGCTGGAGAGCTAACATCCCAGCCCCCCTCACCCCAAGCTGAGGTGAATCTGAGGGTCTGTCTCTGCTCTGGAGCTCCTCCTCGGGCTTGCTGACGGACAAGGTCACACAGTCCATCCTCTCCCACGGAACGCAGGCTCCCCCTTCACGGGACGGCCGGGGTCCTCAGAGGTCTCCTTCCGCAGAGCTGCACTCTGCAGACCGTGTGCTTGCAGGAAGCTCAACTGAGACGAGTCCAGAGGGGGACCTGCCTCACGCCACACAGGAAAAGGTACTTGACGCTGCATGACAGGTCAGCAAGTATTAAAAGGCTTTACAGAAACCGCCAAGTAAATTCTTGGTCCCAGCAAAGCTTCTGTTTTAGCTGTGTTAAGGGCTACCTTGAGGAGTGCCTCAAAAAAGTACGCCTGTTTTACCAAGTACCTGATTAGCGATATGCTACCCCAAATCACTTTGGATCTGGCTTAAAAGAAAGCTAAGTAGACGCGCGCGCCGTCAGTGTAAACACGGCATAAAGCGGTGTCCGGACAGCGCGGCTTCTCCTCGGGGTGTTCATCCTCGCCTGACCCGAATAAGCACGTTTCCCACTGAACCCTCCATGGGTGAGGTGCGGGACTTTCAGTTACAGCTAATACAAAAAGTTAACATACAGATAATTTTAAAAATATGAGTTCTAAATTACCAAAACCACAGACCACTGAATAAAAAATGAGATCTAATTTTCTGGTTCCACTTGTACTCAAGCTATTTTGGGCATAAATTGAGCCTGAAGAGTTATTCCAAATATATATGTACTCACAAAGACTTTTTTTTTTTACACTAGAAAGTTCCTTGCCAACTTGCGGTAACAGCATGGTGAACATGCTAACTGCCCATGGACGGTTAGGCTAGAAAGTCCCCCAAACCTGCCGTGTACTGAGGTCAGGCTCTGGAAGGCGGCTGGATTGTGGGGTCTGGTCTGCCCCGTGGACCAGTGCATCCACCTCCTGCCGAGTTCAGAGCTAACCCGCCGTTAGGAGGTGGGGCGCGGTTGGAGCAGCATCCCTGGGCAGACCTGTGGGTGCGGCTCCCTGCCTGGCTCTGCCCTCTGCTCCCGGCTTCCCCGCAGCTACAGAGGAGCAGGAGGAAGTGGCTGTCGTCTGGCCCTTTGGCTCTAGAGCCAGCCCACCATCAGCAAACCCCAAATATGCCCCTCTTCCCTTAAGCTGTGCTTACTGGGCATTTCTGT
>PVJX010043091.1:0-13838 GCA_004027295.1 Dolichotis patagonum | reverse complement strand
AGAGAAAAATAGACTATCAATGGCAGAAAAATAGAATAGCAGAAATGAGGCAGAGAAGATTGGCTATAATCTCTAGTATAGAGGGCCTTGAAATACTAACAGAGAGAAACACAGGCAGAGTAGATCAGGAGATAGGGTCCATTGAGATGCTCTATATAGGGAGGCAGTGGGACCCAAAACAAGCAGTGCACCCCATGGGTGTGAAAGGGGAGGAATTGTCTATAAAAGGGAGGCAGAGGATATTGTTAATGGGGTAACAAGCTTTAAAATTTACATTATTCTCACCACTCTGCTTGGATGGATTATATGCTGTTCCAGTTTGTCTACTTACACTAGACTTGAGGACAAGGTCAGCTATCCCAAAAATAAGAGGACGTATTATGGTAATCATCCCTAATTTTCCTATCAACTTAATCTGAAAACCTTTATAATGTACACTGTCTTATTATGACTGATCTTATTTGAATCTGGTTTGTTAGATTGCTACTTTGTATTGACTGATTTTATTTAAATCTGTTATGATTGATAGCATCAAGTCTAAGAGTATAGGCAACTACAGTATAGGAAGATGATAAGATTCACTAAGATACCCACTCTAGTTTGATTATTACTTGCTTTGAAGTCTTATAATGTCTCCAATGCTTTGTTTTTATTAATGTTGCAATACACTGCTGAGACATCATGGTAACCATTGTAGATCACCTTGTAATACAGTTTTATGTGACTTTTTTGCCTCATGCTTTTCTAGGAAGTGTTTTGTTTTATCTTGCTTTGTTTTGTTTTTCCCACTAATACAGAAAGGATAGATATACATGTAGAGACTCATGCATGTGTAGAGTTTATAAACAGTTTACAAGAACCAACTATATAACACATGTTCAAATGAACAACTACTGTGAAGAAAAAGAGACACTACAATACCCAGTGCTGATTCCATAATGTCATGATGTGAAGTCCAGCAAAACTATCACTTTTTGTTCAAAGTGATTTTAGCTTGCTTTGCCTTGTTTAAGTTCAACACACATTAAGGTATGGACAACTGTTTTGAGGAGAATGAGAGACACTATGAAGCCATTCTTGGCTTCCCTATTGTCCGGTCTTGAAGACTTGAAATGCCCTCTTCATCCTGCTAAGATCTGTTCTATACTAGGTTGTTTCATGTGAATTCCCTGTATGTGACAATCTGGACAACTATTTGGAAGAAAACAAGAGTCAATATATAGAGAGTAAATATCTCTGATTGTATAGCTTTGAAATTTATATCTCTTACATTGCTTTCTTGTGACCTGCTTTGTTCTGTTTTGTTGTGTTTAATTTTACCCTTTTGATATAATTGAATGTATACTTGAGTGGGTAAGACAGATGACCATATTGCTGTTTTTGTCAGATCGTGGAGCAGAACTGTTAACAGTCTCACTGTTTGAATGTCTACTTTACATGTTTTAACTTTGTAATTTGAACAACTATTTCCAAGAAGTCAGTATGTAATTTGTCAAGTAATAATTTCTTATGATTTTTTTGTTGTTGTTCTTTTCCTTTTTTTTCTTGGAATTCTGTACTGTTGCTACCCTTTTGTTTGTTTTATTTTGTTTTTTCTCTTTAAATAAAAAAAATTTGTAAAAAAAAAAAAAAAGAAAAAAAGAAAGGGAAGCAATTCTTCCTAAGTCATTCCTGGAAGCAAATATTCCTCTAGTATCAAAACCAGAGAAAAACCCAACTAAAACAGAGAACTATAGACCAATCTCCCTGATGAACATAGATGCAAAAATTCTCAATAAAATATTGGCAAACAGGATGCAGCAAATCATCAAAAAGATTATACACCATTACCAAGTAGGATTCATCCCAGGAATGCAGGGATGGTTCAACATACGCCAATCAATAAATGTAATTCACCATATCAATACAGCCAAAAGGAAGAACCACATGATCATCTCTATAGATGCAGAAAAAGCTTTTGATAAGGTCCAACACTCATTCATGATAAGAACCTTACAGAGAATTGCAATAGAAGGTCTTTACCTCAATATGATAAAGGCCAGCTATGACAAACCTACAGCCAGCATCATACTAAATGGTCAAAAACTGAAAGCCTTTACCTTAAAATCAGGCACAAGACAAGGATGGCCCTTGTCACTGCTCCTATTCAACATAGTACTGGAAATACTAGCCAGAGCAATAAGACAGGAAAGAGAAATAAAAGGAGTAAAGATCGGAAAAGAGGAAGTTAAATTATCATTATTTGCAGATGACATGATACTTTACATAGAAGACTCCCAAAACTCTATTGAAAGACTCCTAGATATAATAAATAAATTCAGCAAGGTAGCTGGATACAAAGTCAATACTCAGAAAATGATAGCATTTCTATACACTAACAACAAAAGTACTGAGAGAGAAATAAAAGAAGCCACACCCTTTACACTAGCATCCAAAAAAATGAAATAGTTAGGAATTAATCTCATGAAAGAAGTAAAAGACCTATACAGCGAAAATTATAATACCCTGAAAAAGGAAATCGAAGAGGACTTCAGAAAATGGAAAGACATCCCCTGTTCATAGATAGGAAAAATAAACATTGTGAAAATGGCCATTCTCCCAAAATTACTATACAGATTCAATGCAATCCCAGTCAAAATACCACTAACATACCTCATAGATTTAGAAAAATCACTCCTAAAATTCATCTGGAACCAGAAGAGACCTAGAATAGCAAAGGCAATTCTAAGCAACAAAGGCAAGGCAGGAGGCATCATAATCGCTGACTTGAAGTTATACTACAAAGCTACAGTAATAAAATCAACATGGTACTGGAATAAAAACAGACCTGAAGATCAGTGGAATAGTTTGGAAGATACAACCACAACCACAAACTCACTGAACCACCTTATCTTTGATAAAGAGGCCAAACATGCTCGCTGGAAGAATGACAGTCTCTTTAACAAATGGTGCTGGAAAAATTGGTCATCCATATGCAGAAGACTAAAACTAGACCCATGCCTATCACCATGTACTAAACTAAATGGATCAAAGATCTAAATATTAAAACAGAAATACTCAATCTGCTGGAAGACAAAGTAGGTAAAAATCTCAAAGTTATAGGGGTAGGAAGAGAATTCATGAACAAGAATCAAACTACATGGGAAATACTTCCCAGAGTCAATAACTTGGACCACATCTTATTAAAAAGTTTCTGCATGTCAAAAGAGATTTCCAGCAGAGTGAAAAGAAAGCCCACAAATTGGGAAAAAATCTTAATGGACAGTCCCTCAGACAAAGGATTTCTGTCTAGAATTTATAAAGAATTAAAAAAAATCAGACCCTTAAAATTCAAAGACCCAACCCAAAAATGGGCATCTGAAATGAATACACAGTTCTCAGATGAAGAAATACGAATGGCAAATAAATACATGAAAAAATGTTCATCATCATTAGTCATGAGAGAAATGCAAATTAAAACCACACTGAAATTCTCTCTCACTCCAGAAAGATTGGGCAAGATAAAAAACACTACCAACAACAAGTGTTGGAGAGGCTGTGGGGGGAAAACGAACTCTTCTGCACTGTTTGTGGGAGTGTAGACTGGTGCAATCACTGTGTAGGTCAGTTTGGAAATTCCTCAAAAAGCTGGGTCTGGAGGTCCCATTTGACCCAGCTAGTGCACTTCTAGGCATATTCCCAGAAGATCTGCAAACATCATACCACAGTGATATATATGCACCCATGTTTATAGCAACACAATTTGTAATAGCCAGATCCTTGAAACAACCTAAGTGCCCATCAACTGAGGAATGGATAAAAAAGTTGTGGTATTTCTATACAATGGAGTACTACTCAGCTATAAAGAATGATCACATTGAGATATTTATAAATAAATGGACACAACTTGAGACCATACTCATAAGCAAAATAAACCAAACTCACATGTGTAAATACCATATAGTCTCCCTAGTCTGAGAGTTGGTAAGGGTATATAAGATTTTATGGTAAGCATGAGTCCCCATCTCATAGCTTTGAAGCCTTTCAGTATTTTCATTCATCAGTTGGAATAGGTTTTATTCTGTTTTGTTTGACTTTATTATGCATGATGCTATGAACAGCTGTTTTGAAGAGAACAAAACATTATGACAGCTATTGCTGATTTAATACCGTCCTTCTTAGAAGTCCTACCAAGCTTCTATTCTTCTCATTCCATTGGTTCTATGTATCACATTGTGTCTTATTGGGATTTGAATATGTGTAAATGTATAAACAATTTTTTATTGAATATGAGATATTATAGTACCCATTGATCATTCTCTGTTATTTGGTTCAGAATGCCCTGTAATTCTTTCACTCTTTGAATGGTTTTATACTTTTTTGTTATGTTTGATATTATTGTATTTGAAACTATGCTCAACTATAGCAGAGAAAGAAATATTGTGATAACTATTGTTAATGTCCGATTGTCTTAATGTTAAGTATTGTGTTGCCTATGTTGTCCGGTTCTGATCTGCTCTGTACTGACCTCTTTTGTCTTATCTTCTTTAAAATGAAATGCAAAAAAAATTTTTAAAAAAAAGAAAATTAATGGAGAAATAAGATACTTCTATGACTCAGAACAACTGAAGAAATTTGTATTCACCAAACCAACCCTAGAAAGAGCACTGAAAAACATACAAGACAGAGATAAAAATAACTACAATTCCCAGAACAACAAAAGAAAGAAACCACCAGGAAGGGCAAAAAATTAAACAAAGGGGAAAATCAGGGAACCAAAAACAGGAAAATGACATGACAAAGTTAAGCCAGTATATATCAGTTATAACTATCAATGTAAATGGCCTCAATTCATCAATTTAAAGAAACAGATTGGTGAAATGGATCAACAAACAGGATCCAACAGTAGGTTGTGTGCAAGAAACACCTCTGACGTGAAAGGAAACCCATACACTGAAAGCCAAAAGTTAGAAAACAATATTCTATGTGACAAGAACACAGAAAAAATTGGGGGTAGCTATTGTGTTTGCAGACACTTTGGACTTCAAACCAAAAATTATCAACAGAAATAAAGGAGATCACTACGTTTTTGTTAGGGGAAAAATTCAAGAGGAAGAGATAACAACCACTAATATATATGCACCAAAATGTGGGTACACCCAACTATTTAAGATAAATACTAATAGACATGAATAACCAAATATGGAATGATACAATTGTAATGGGAGACATAATACTCCATTCTCACAAAGAGATAGATCAGCTAGACAAAAAGTCAGCAAAGAAATAACAGAGCTGAATCAAACCTGTAAACCACTGGACTTAATAGATATTTACAGATTGTTCCACTCAACAATGTCAGAATACACACATTCTTCTCAGCTGCACATGGGACGTTCTCTAAAATAGCCCACATATTAGCCCATAGAACATGCTTAAGTAAATGCAAAGAGATTGAAATTATTACATGCATATTATCTGATCATAGTTCACTGAAACTGGAAATTAATGGCAAAAGAAACTGCAATGCCTACATAAACACATGGAAATTAAATAACATTCTCCTGAATAATTAATGGGTTACAGATGAAATTAAAGAAGAAATTTTAAAATATCTACAATTCACTGAAAATGTAGATACAACATAATCTAACCTGTGGGATGCAATGAAAGCAATCCTAAGAAGGAAATATATAGCAATGAACTGTCACATCAGGAAAACAGAATGAGCACAAATAAATAACCAACCGCTGCACCTCAAGCTTCTAGAAAGAGAAGAGCAAGTCTACACTAAAGCTCATAGAAGGGAAGAAATTACAAAGATAAGAGAAGAAACTAATGCAATTGAGACTAAGAAAACAATACAGAGAATTAATGAATTAAACAGTTGGTTCTTTGAAACAAAGAAGAAAACTGATAAACCTCTATCAGCTTATCAAGCAAAGGAAAGAAAAAAATTCAAATTCATGCAATAAGGAATAAAGAGTGTGAAATTACTATAGATCCTGTGGAAATTAAGAAGATCATGAATACCTATTTTGTAAATGTTTATTCACATAGGCTGGAAAACACAGAGAAAACGGACAGATTCCTAGAAACTTATGAATTACCAAAGGTGAATCAAGAAAATTCAAAAAATTTATAATAACCCAATATCAATCACTGAAATTGAAGACATAATGAAAAACTTACCAATGAAGTAAAGCCCAAGTCCTGATAGATACACAGCTGAATTCTACAAGGCATTTAAAGAAGATTTAATGTCAATACTCTTCAAACTCTTTAATGAAATTGAAACGTAAGCAGTTCCCTTAACTGATTCATGAAGAAGTTGAATTATCGCTATTTTCAGATGACATGATACTCTATATAAAAGACCCCAAAAACTCCATCAAAAGACTACTAGAGTTAACAAGCAAATTCAGCAGTGTAGTTTGATGCAAAGTCTACACTCAAAATCAATTGCATTCCTATACTCAACAACAAACTCATAAGAGATTAATTATGGAAATAACACCTTTCACAATAGCATCCCAAAAAGTGAAATACTTAGGAATCTCCCTAACAAAGAGTGTAAAAGACCTATATGTCAAAAATTATAGTACTCTTAAAAATGAGATATTAGAGAATGTCAGAAAATGGAAAGATATCCCTTGCTGTTGGATAGGAAGAACCAACATTGTGAAAATGACTATATTCCCCAAAGTCTTAATTTTTATACAGATTTTATATAATCCCAATCAAAATACCATTAGCATACCTCTAAGATCTAGAGAAAACATTCCTAAAATTCAATTGAAAACTGGAGACCTAGAATAACAAAGGCAACTCTGGGCAACAAACACAAGGTAGGAAGTAACACAATCCCTTACTTGAAATTATGCTACAAAGCTACTATGATAAAATAAACATGTTACTGGTAAAGAAATATATCTGAGGATCAATGGAACAGATTAGAAGATGCAAACACAACTACAAAGACACTCATCCACCTTATCCTTGACAAATGGACTATACATGTTCACTGGAAGAAAGATAGCCTCTTTAATAAATGGTGCTGGAAAAACTGGCTTTCCACATGCTGAAGACTAAAACTGGGCACATGTCTACCATCATGCAAAGTCAAAATGGATCAAAGATCTAAATATTAAAACATAAACACTAAATCTACTGGAAGACAAGGTAGTTAAAAATCTCGATGACATAGGGGTAGACAAAGAGTTCATAAACAAAATGCAAACCACACAGTAAATACTTCTAAGAATCAACAACAGGGATCTCATCTTATTAAAATATTTTGTGTTCCAAAATAAATCACCAACAGGGTGAAAATAAAACCCACAGAATGGGAAAACATTTTAGCTAACTGTCCCTCAGACAAGGGATTTCTATTTAGAACGTATAAAGACATCAGTCCCCCCTACATTCAAAGATCCAATCCAAAAATAGGCATCTGAGATGAACACACACTTCTCAGATGAAAAAATGCAAATAACAGATAAATACATGACAAATTATTCAACATCACTGGTCATTCAAGAAATGCAAGTTAAAATAATGTTGAGATTCCATCTCACTCCAGAAAGAATGACTGCCATCAAGAAATCAACCAATAATAAATGTTAGTGGATCTTTGGGTAGAAAGGAATCCTTCTCCACTGTTGGTGGGAGTGTAGACTGATACAATCACTGGAAATCAGTGTGGAGATTCCTCAAAAAGCTAGGCCTGGTAGTCCCATTCAACCCAATTATTCCCTTTCTAGGTATTTTCCCAGAAAAACTGAAAACGTCATGTTACTACGATATATGTGCACCTATGTTTATAGCAACACAATATGTAATAGCTAAATCTTGGAAACAACCCAAATTCCCATCAACCATGGAATGGGTACAAAAGATATGGTATTTTTATACAAAGGAATATCACTCAACTATAAAGAATGATACTCTTGAGGCCTTTAGAGGTAGATGGAGGCAACTTGAGACCATACTCATAAGTGAAATAAATCAAACTCATATTTGTAAATATCATATTGTCTCCCTAGTGTAAAGAAACTGAAAGAGTAATGATATCCACAATGTATTGTGATAATGAAAGGGTAACAAAGTGATCAAAAGGAAAGAACTGGGATAGGGGAAAAGAGAGAAGGGAAAAGATTATAATTATATAGGTATACATATATATGTTTGTGTATTATATACACGATAGATAACTATACTGCTAATCACTGTTAGTTCAGCAAGAACAGTCTGTGCTTTCATTATTTGACTGTTTGATCTTTTTTTATGCCTAGATCTTGTAACCTGAACAACTACTTCTAACATAACAATATGCAATATATTAACTAGTGTTAATTTCGTACTATTTTTGTGAAATTCAGTATCATTTATATCCTTTTTTCTGTTTTCTTTTTAAAATAATAAAAAATGAGATTATTTCACATTTATCAATTTGGCTAAATTTAAGTTAAAAATATCAAGTTAATGACAATACATAAAAATGATTTCAGCAGACCGGATGGCTTAAATTGTGTTTTTTCATGTGACAGTGCTTAACTGCTCCTGGAGCCTGAACTATTGGACCTATTGTCCACACTACCTCCTGGTAACTATGTTGCACCAACTTGTCTAAATAATTTGTGCAAACCCTATGATTTATGGTAAACAACTTTTCTTTTGCAAGTCTGTGGTTGCAATGACTTTAGCCAGCCTCAGAAGTAGCATGTTTTTGTATACCAGCTTCCCTTAAAAACCTCATAACATTGTTCTCAAGCAAGCTCCACTGGGCAGAAAACCACTCACAGCAGTTGCTGCAGTGAGTTTCTAGAAGAGTAAACATGCCTTTTAGAGTCCACTGGGAGAGATTTCTGAAAGCTAGTTTCCCCTGACATGGCCAGATGTGCCTTTTCCTTTATTGTCCCTCCTTTGAATCCTTTTTAGTATAATGGACCATATCCACGAGTAATCACTAGTATTTCTGAGTCCTGTGAGTCCTTTTGGAAAAAGTGCTGGACTGCGGAGCAGTCTTAGGAATCACCCAAACAGCAATGATGTTGAGAACAGGATTCTCCCCCAAAGCTGGTATGCTGAAAGTTTTGGAGAGCACCATGGTAAGCTTCAGTTAAGTCAGTAAAGTTAAAGACACAGGCACTAAAATGCAGCAAGTCCTCATGTTTCTAAACTATAAAACCTCTCCCTCAAAACTATGCACAAAAAATCCACTAGAGTATTATTCCTAATTAGATATCATATTAAAATTTGTTAATATAAAATGGAAAAATAAACTCATATTTTTGTATAACAGAAAAATGGCAAAGCATTTCAAGTGAATAAGAACTACAGGGATGTGTTTAAAATTCAAAAATGTGTGAAATTATATTGATGTGCCTGATGTGCCTGATGTGGCATCACATTGATGTGATGTTACAGTAGCAATTTCATTGCTACTGTAACAAACTTCATGTTTTACAAAATGCAAATTTATTTTCTTACATTTCTGTAGATCAGAAATCACATGATATTTACAGGACTAAAGTCAAGGAATAGAGTAGTCTTCTTTTTGGAGGCTTCAGAGGAAAATCTGTTTCTTTTCCTTTTCCAACTTCTAGAGTCTGCCTGCATTCCTGATGACCCTCCTTTCATAGTCAAGCCAGCTACAAGAGTTAAAGCCTACTCCATGTGCCCTCACTCTAACCCTGTTTGCTGCCACCCTCTTCCACTACAAATAAAAAGGTGCTTGTGATTACATTGATCTACTTAGATTTTCCAGGATAATTTTACTGTCTTAAAATCAGCTAATTAGTGCCAAGCATGGTGACACACACCTGTAATCCCAGCACATGGGAAGCTGAGGCAGGAGAATCACTGTATTTGAGACCAACCTGGGATACATAGTGAGTTCAAGGACAGCCTGAACTATATATCAAGAGCCTGTCTCAAACAAAAAAATCAACAATTAGAAAGCCTAATTACATTTGCTGACAACTTTTACTATGAATTACAGCCTGTTTATAGACTACAACGATTAGGACATGAATATCTTGGGCAAGGGAATCTTTTACCTGCCTTATGGCTTACATTTTACATTTCAGGCCACAAGAAAGGGAGTTTGGTTTCCTTTCTATCTCTTCCAATTTCAGTTTATCAAGTAAGATATCTTGGCCCATCTTGATCCAAGATCCTATATCAGCTGCCATACTGGGTCTGTAGCATATACTTATAATCTCAGCTATGCAGAGGTTATGATAGGAAAATCGTAAATTTAAGACCAGCTGGATCAGTTTAGTGAGACCCTATCCCAACTTAAAAAAACTTTTAAAGGGATGGTGACATAGCTCAATGTGAGACCCTGGTTAAACTCATACAAATTCAACATAATCCCTAATGACAGCAGAGCTCAGAGAGACTTAAATGCAAGGTAGGAAAAGGGAGCATCCAGAGATGAAGATGGAGAGGAGGGGTGAGAAGCACACTCCTTCATCTTTTTTTGGAACTGTTATTCTCAATTCTATTTTTACTTGCATCCCACTGTTGTGGTTTCACCCTGCAGTTTTGTTTTGTTTCATTTTGTTTGTACTGAGGTTGCATGAGAAGCTTGAAAGATTTGGAGAGCTGGGCTAGAAAAGCCCTAAAATGCTAAAATTCTATAAACAGAACTTGATGAGTATGGTTAGAAGTATGGCAAACTACTGATACCAATGCAAACAGTAAAGGCCAAAATTAGGAGGCCTTGGGTGAGAACAAGGACTCTGATGGCAGTTGGACTAAAGGTATTAGTATTAAACTCTGGCAGAAAATTTGTCTATCTTTTGTCAACATTCTGAGACTTTTCAGACAGTAAGGTGGTGGACTAATTTATCTGGAAGAACAAATTCTAAGGCAGCCCAACATTCAGGCTATGGCATAGGTATTGCTGACTGCTTTTAGCCAAATATATGGTGAAACTCAGGGGCAAACAGCAGACCAGAAAAATTTGGAAAATATAAAATTTGGCTCAGAAGGAACTTGTGTGAAGTTGGAGAAAAAGAGGTGTGGTTGCTTCAGAGATTAGTGCCATTTAAAAGAACCAAGTACTTCCTACAGTGATAAGAAGAAAGATGACTTGAGAAAATCTCAGAAATCAACAACCCCCTACCATCACATGCTCAAAGGTGCAAAACTGTTCAGCTTTCATTTGAGAGTTCCTAGGTTGACTTCTCAAGAAGGGTATCCTAAGGAATTGATTTTTCAAGATTTGTTTCATTGCATTCAGCCTCTAGGAACTCAGAGGCTGCTGTAGCCATGATCCCAGGGGGCTTGGTTAATGTTCAAGCTGGCAGTGGACTTCAGAGCAAACACATTCTTCCTCTATGATGTCTTTGTCTTGGAATAAGCCAACAATAAAGTGAAAACGTGGACCAAATAAGACTTTCTAACTTTATGTGTGTCAAATACTGTGACCAGCAACAAAAACACTGACTGGTCTGTAGACTGTACCAACTATGTTGGTGTAAATACCTTACAATGGCAAATGTTTAAGCAACCAACTGACTGAAGTCACTAAATACAAATTTGGGAAATCATTTAGCATAAGCTGGTTCCAGGATATACTTGGCTTTTTATTCTTTATGATAATGCTCCTTTATTTTTTTAAATTTTATTTTAAAGGGGGTAAAATTAAATACAACAAAACAGAACAAAAGGGACATAAAGCATAAATTTCAAAGTTAGACAACCAGAGATCTTCACTATCTCTCATATTGTCTTTTGTTTTCTTCCAAACGGTTGTCCATATCTTTGCATACAGGGAGCTCATGCTAAATAAAATAGCTGATCTTTTCACAAGATGTGTAGTTCACTGGCTCCCACTTGCTAAGGGAGGTGGGAGACATGGAATGGGGGACAGGACGCCATGAGATGTTTGATTCTCAGCCTGCGCACTGGCAGGTTCACAGCCACCTCCCAGAGAGGGGAGGAGCTCCTTGTTCTCCTGGCACTCCGAGTCAATAGAGGCCAGCATATTGCTGTAGCTGCTGGTAGGCTTCAAACAGGAGCCTAAAGAGAATTCTTTCTGTGGTCTGTTGGCCATTTCAGAACTTTGGAAATGTAATGGTCAGTTCATCAGAGAGAAATAGCAGGTGAGTTTGGCAGACTTTCGGAGGCCTGCAGGAGAGAGACCCTGGTGCCTCAGGACCTGCACCATGTGGTTGACTCTGGGTGCTGGGAAAACAAGGAGCTCCTCCCCTCTCTGGGGGGTGGCTGTGAGTGTGGCAGACTCTCAGTGGCCAGAAGAAGAGAAATTCTGGCACATCGGGACCTGCACCATGTAGATAATGCTCCTTTAAACTACTGTTTTGCATCCAGTAGAAGACCAGGTCACTAGATCAAGGCTTCTGCACAGGCTTCTGAAGGATCTTTTACTCATGAACCCCTCCTACACAACCTTCTCTCACCCTCCTTAGCAACTGAGCATCCAATCACAACACATGGCAGCGAGAAGAACACAGAATTTGCTAATTCTTGACTCAATTTTGACAAGAGTATGTAGCCAGTGGGTGAATATTGACTCCAGAAAATAAAAGGAGATGAATGAGTGAGGTACAGTGGATAATAATCAGCTAGACCACATTGGTTTTGATTCAGTTCCTCTACTTACTAACTCTAAGATCTGCATGGTTTCTTACCCACTCTGTGCCTCTGATCATGATCTGAAAAATGGTAATTTTCTAGGATGTTAATGTTATTTGTGTCAGGCATAAGATGGAAGTTTCCTAAATGTTACCAGTGTTTTCAGTCCACAACAAGAGTACCACAAACACATTTACTCCAAAAAGCAAAAGCAAATTCCTCTCCAAAACTCTAAATGGCAGATAATACGCTTTCTCTATTTTCACAAAAAATAATCAAATGTCAGCCTTGTAAATATTTATGATCCTAAGCAGACAGTTTGTATCTGAACAACAATTGTTTGAAGGTGATTTGAGTGCTTTTTGACAGAAATCTTATATCTTCTACATTCCCTGTACACAATACTTTAGAAAACGTGCTTTTATAATGTTTTCCAGGATAAGGTCAGAAAAGCTTCTGAGTCTCAAGTCACTAAATATGATTGTATAGGTCTATCAGGAGTTTCATTTATTCTGGTCAGAACATTTGAAAAGGTTAGAAGCAAAAAGTTCCACTGTCAGGAGGCCACCTCTCATTTATAATTAAATATTAAAGTCATAATGTTTAAGCTTCTCAAATGAAATTCTTGGTAGAACACAACTGTGAGAAGAGAAAAAAGGCAAAGAAGTTATCACAACTATAAAGATTACAAGGAAAAGAAAGAGGCCGGGAAATTAATTTCAGTTAAGTTCAAAACCTTCTGCAGGAAACTATTTGTGTTTAAACAAGCCATCTAGGATTTGGTACACTTTTTCATGAGAAAAAATATTAAACACTATCAATGTTTAGCATAGTTTATGTACTATTAATCACTCATTTAAAATATGAATTACTTCTAAATTTCTGATGCAGCATCCTGCCCTAAAACACAGTAATCCTGTGAACTAAACAGTTGGGATCTAGGAATTGTAGGAAAATGGACTTACTATGTTCAGCTACTTAGGAATAAACCCAAAACTTTCTCTGACACCATGAGTCTCATGTGTACCATCTCATCAATAATCTGACCAGAACAAAAAATATTTATTATTTAAATTAAATGATTAAGACCCCCAGGAAGTCTCCCAGAAAGCAGCATCTCGGGCTGTCTCTTTGGGACCCGAAACTCTCGGACCCGTAGAGTGGCCTGGGCTGTTTGGATTGAAAGTCTGCGCAGACCTGCATCTCGGCGTGACTCTTTGGGACTGGGAACTGCCTGGAGATCGGCATCTGGG
>PVJX010043090.1:0-13855 GCA_004027295.1 Dolichotis patagonum | reverse complement strand
AGTTTATCAACATGATGTTACTAAACTTGGAGTTCGGAAAAGGCATGTATCTGTCTCAAGAAGAAGCTAACCCTTTCCTGTGAGCCAGCTGGCATGTGGGCTAAGAGACAAGAAGTGCTGAGCACCAACCCTCCCCCAAGCAACCAGCTGATTTGGAGAAACACAGGCTCAGATGATAGCCACTGAAGTAAAAAAAAAACAAAACTTAACACTTGTATTGTTTGATTCACTTTGCAGGCATAAAACCAGAAGCCTGAACATGTATTTAGAGCATAACAATATGCAATGTAGCAACTATGGGAGATTTTCTTCTGAAGGTGGTAGCCATTGTTAATTTCCTATTATCTTGTTTTATAGTCCTGTGTCATTTTCATTGTTTTGTTTTGCTTGATTTTATTTTATCTGATGGCATGAACAGCTGTTTTGAAGATAACAAGGTATATAATGGTAGCCATTGTTGATTTCCTATTACCTTGTTTTCCTATTATCCTGTATCTCTTTCATTGTTTTGTTTTGATTGGTTTTATTTGGTTCTGTTTGATTTCATTATGTCTGATAATATAGACAGCAATTTTGAAGATAACAAGAGGCATCATGGTAGCCATTGTTGATTTCCTATTACCTTGTTTTGAAGTCCTATAACACTTTCACTTTGTTTTGATTGGCTTTATTCTGTTTTATTTTGATTGGTTCTATTCTCTTTAAAATACAAAGAAAGAAAAGACAAAGGTTCGTATCAATCCTTGACAGCCAGTATGAGCCAGTTCCAGCATGCCACCATTGAGGATGCGTTTTTTTAAGCCATTATTATCATTAATAGAGTATAAGCTCCCTAGAAACTATCGGAAACATCTTTTAAGTTAGCAAGAAAGCTGAAGAATGACTTCTTTTTAATGTTCAATCTGTGTTTATGACGTTTTGCATTTATGCCATAGTATGAATTTTCCCAAATCTTCAAATGTACAGTTTTGAATCCCATATTGATTCCAGTGACTGAAAGCAAAAGTTTTGGCGTCTGATAGTCTTGGATATGAGTCCAGGCCCTTCCACTTACTGGCTATGTGATTTTGCCTGTTGGTAAAATTCTGCTTGATGAAGTATGGAAAGCATTTAGTCTGATGTCTGGGAACATAGTGAGTGCTCACTAGATGGTAGTTATTGAACATAAAAATCCCTCCATTAAAGAGTACTTAGGCCTGTAATTATCCATACTTTTAAGATTTCAGAGTAGAGGTTGAGCATGGTGGTGCATGTCTGTAACTCCAGCACTGAGGCAAGCTGAGGCAGGAGAATCACCACATAGTGAGACCCCCATTTAAAAAAAAAAAAAAAGATTTCAGACTAGAAAAGAAACTTTTCAGCAGAATTTTATCAACAGGTAAAATTCACAGTCACTAGTAATTGGGCAAACAGACAGGGATAAAAGGCTACCCAAGTCAACCAAAACCTACTTGCAAAGAGAAAGAATCCAGGAAATGACCTCAAAAAGAACAAACCTAATCTCCAGTTCCCCTGACTGTGCTTATTTGAGTTTCACCATCAAGCCGTCAGCTCCTCCTGTTATTGACACATTTTGACACTTAAATGCTGGACGCTGACCCCCATACATATTTTTCTGATCCCCAATGACCTGTGGCTTCATTTTCATCAGGCATGACAGTAGTAGATCCAGTCCTTCTCACGATGGATTTTACAACAACAAAGTATGGAGGTGGCTCAATACCTTGATATGGGCTCTCTGTAGCAGCCAGATTTCACATGTGGCAGCTGTAACAGGAGAATGATCTGCTGGCCACCGGCATATCTCCTCTTCCGATGGCCCAGAGGATGCTGGGTGAACGGATAGATGACAGATTACAAGATGTTATTGTGAATTGCTCCTGAGTCTCCACTTTACTTAGGAAAAAAAAGACAACTTCTCACCTTTCCGATTTTACCATGTTGCAATTCAAATGCATTATCATTTTCTGGCTTCTTTATTATTGCTTATAACAAGAGAGATTATCTCAACTGACAGAATGGACCAGGTTCATAATGAAAGGAGAAACTAAGCCAGAAATAATGAATGTGCAAATTCCTCTTGCTTGAGAAATAAAAGCTTTTAGTTAGGTTAAGTAAGACTTGATTTTTTTAATGAAGATCCACACAGGTCTTTATCCAAACCCTTGGGGGATAACTATGTTCCAGAAAAAAAAATTTTTTTCGAGTTAGAAAAGATAAGATACATTTGCAGAGGGTTCTAAAGCAGCACTCTGTCAGCAAACATTATGTTTCTGCAGAAAACAAAGAAGTGACTATTCATCCTAAGAGCATAATAAGAGTAAATAAAAGCCTTTCAGGTCATATTTTGCTGCCAAAGAAGTTACTTAAATTGCTTTTGATTTTCAAAAACCCTTTGGGTTTGGAATTAAGATAAAGTATTAGGGGTCTGTACTGGTATTATTCTTATTACAGACAAAATATCCAAGGACTGACTAGAAAAGAGTGGCCCATTACCGAGAAGCAAATACTACTAGTTCCAGCACTATCTCCCCAACTCTCCTGCCATGTTCCCCGGTCACAGTGAGGAGAAAACAATGGGAAAAATGCCTGGCCATAGGTGATAGAGAGGTCAGTTTACCTGCCAGGCAGAGTCCCCAACACCCTGCCTAGAGCCATAGAAGCAGCTCAGTTGTCTAGGTCTCTTTGCCTTGGGCTGCGCCAGGAAGATGCCCTTGGGCCCAGTCTTCATTGGAGAAGGCAGCAAGATGGAATCTTGGCCTTTAATAAACATAATAATAATGTATATGTTTATGGCTTGACATTGTACAAAACAGTTTCATACACCTTAGTTCAAGGCATTTCCAATCATAATGTGCCTACAAAGTACCTGGCATTTTGTTAAAATGTAAATTCTGATTCATTAGGTCTAAGTGAGGACCTAAGAATCTGCATTCTAGTGAACTCCCAATAAACCTAACGTTTATTAAGAGAGGTCCAGCGACTGGTCTGCCACAGGCATAAAGAACCTCCCTTTCTTAGAAAAAAATCCATATAAGGAGAAAAGGCAACTGTACCTTGATGAGTCAAACATGATGCAAACAGCTAAAGTCATCTGCTGTTTTATAACCCGATAGCTGCCATTTGAGCACACATTATGTTGGGCACAGCCCTGGGTATACAACTTATTATAAGATCATTCCAAGTACCAGTAAGGAAACTGAGGCACAGAAAATTTGTGAAATTTGCTCCTGTTTACACAGTTAACAGAAGATAAGTCAGGATTTGAACACAGCTGGCCTGGTTGCAAAGCTCAGATGCTTCACCATCCACTGGGAGTTTCCAGTGCCATAGCTAAAATCCAAAATCTTCAATTAATTTAGATAATAATCTGCAGGATTTCTTTAAAAAGAGGGGGGAAGGAATGTCTCATTACAAATTGGCACATTATAAAAGGGGCCCCGGGATACAAAAGAAACCCACTTACCATGATTATATAACACATAAAATTTCATTTTCTTTTATCAAATATTGAAAAGTGCCATTCTGCACATAGTGCTTTGCAACTGAACTTCTGTATTTAACTTAATACATGAGGAACATCCCGCCACAGCTGAGCCTCTGCTATGGCACTTGTAATGCACAGGAACTTACTTAAGCTTAACCTTCAAGATCAAGTTTTATGCAAGTTTTCACTTTCAGGAAACAATGCAGCCTCATTAACAACACACACAACAGCATTTTTTATTTAAATTGTTTTCCCCTTGTCATGTGGCCCCACCCCCAACCAAGAAAGTCTCCTTTTCTTCCAACTGTGGTTTTTCCAGGCCCTGCTGGGATTACCGCAGTGAAGAAAACAGAGCATGTCCCTGTTTTCTGAAGCTTCCATTCCAGAGAAAGAGCCAGGGGAGAAACAGATAATAAATAGGCAAGATTCAAGATAATTTATAACAGCAATAAGTGTCACGAAGGAATTGATAGGTGACATTACAGTGATGGGGCTAGAGACTTTGCTTCTAAACTGGATTAACAAGAAAAGACTCAGAAGGTGACATCTGAGAGAAACCTCTGAGCTCCACTGCTCCGTTCTTGCACTGATTTAATTACTTCCCTCCTCCACTCTTGCACTCTGGTAACAGCCCTGGGTGGGAAAGCACAAGGATGATCAGCTCATCACCACACAGACAGGATGGGCTCCCTGGCCTAGGAAATCAGACAGTTTTGACATCTAACCCCTTCCTGGTGCAAAATCATTCTGACCGTCAGCCAAGGGCATGTGTGCACATCCTAAAATCAACCAACTGACCTCCCACCCTGAGAAGCAGATGTTTTACCCCAAATTCAAGTCTCAAAAGTGAGAGCTAAGTATTCGGGAAAATTGTTCTGAGTGCTGTTGTGAGTGTGAGTTCTGAGTGCTTCAAGAGACCTCCAGGAACAAACGTACTTGGTGAATACAGTTAGATGAGATTACTCAGCACCCACTTTCCTTGATTTCTGGCCAATAGACACCCCTAGAAATCTTTAGCAAGGAGATGTGATGGTCTAAAAAGGATAATGATACCTACTTCTTTCTCATCATTTGTTCCCCCACACCGGCTCCTCCCTGAAACAACTCTTAAGATCTCTGTTGGATAGAAGCATGTTATTGATGTGAGTAGCTGAGCTGTATTGAGTTCTCTGTAAAAAGTCTCCACCTCGCCTTTAGTAAGGCCCAGTTGTTTTCACTGTTCCTCCACTTTACAGAGAAGGACCCTGAGGCTCAGGGAGGGGAATAACTTAACACAAAGTCACAGATGGTGGTAGTAGAAGATCAGAGAAATGACTTGAACAGCCAGCTTAACTACCAAGATGATGCTTGGTCAGTTCTGATATTCTGAAAGAGTTGCCCAAAGAGTCTCACAGACAGTCAATGAGAGGTATCAGTTAGGTAAGCCAGGCTTAGCTACCACAAATCTCAGCCACTTAATGTCCCCAGAAGCTGGTTTCATCCTCAATCTGTGTGTCCAGCATGGGACCTCTGCTCACTGTAATCACACAGGAAACCAGGCTGATGGAGGCTCCATCTCAAGCCACGCTTCTGCCATCAACAAGGCGAAACAAGCAGGCTTCAGATCTGGCTTGTAAAGCGTCCATCCAAAGCGCCATAAGTCAGTTGTGCTCATGTATCTTTGAACAGAGCAAGTCACATAACTACACCTGACTTCAGGGAGCAGGAAAGATGTAGGGGGAGGCTATTTGTTGAATGCCACTAATGATTTCCCCACCTGGCCGTAGGGAAGGAACGCCAGCTTGTTCTGCCCTTCGTCATGAGGTGCATGGTGGACCACGCAGCTTGGGAGGTCTTATTCTTTCCTCCTTCTATTGATGTTCCTTTTGGTTTATTTGCTACTGAAAATGAAACATCAGAGAGTATGATTCTGTCTAACCAGGGCTTTTCTTCATCCGTGTCTTTGCCAGAGCCCGAGCTCGGAGCTTTTGAAGGTCTGTGGAAATCTTGAAGCATTTTCAACTTATTTAGCCTGCCTCTTGAAGTTGCAATAGATTTCAGGTCATCTTGGAAGTCAGCATTAGTGGAAAACTTCCATCTTCCTGATTGGGCCTGAATGTTTAAGATTTTGAAAGCTCGGCCCGGACCAGATTTAATTTTAAAGGGGGAAGGGGGCTGTTTTTGAACTTCAAGAAGAAGGCTGGCAGCTCAGCAGGGGCCGCCTTAGCTAAAGGAAAAGCAAAAAGCCCTGTGGTCTTAAAAGAAACTCTGCTTCAACGCAGAAATGCTAAAGCTTCCAGTTGGTGAGCCTTAAATCAGACTTCAAAAGCACTGCTAGTTTAAATATTGTTTATAAGACTGAAGCACTGCTCCTTTTTCCTCTGGCTGGATTTTAAATATTCTCTAATTTGATTACTCGGGGGAGAGGCAAGCAGAACCCACTTAAATGAGCTTCTCAGTTAATTATTCAGAAGACTTTTTATTGTGTAATCAAACATAAAGTCTTACAAAAAGCTTGGAGGCATGTTCTCACCCCACCCTTCCCAGCCCAACTTCCACCTTGGGGTCTGTGTGCGTTTCTTGTGTTGTGGCTATGAGCTAGTAGATGTTAGGCAAGGCCCTGTTTGTAAGGAAGGCACGCTCCTCTCCTCATGTGGATTCCTAAAAGCCTATGGTTCTGTCCCTCCAACCCCCATGCCATGAGAAGCCAACCTTAAATTAGGTTTTATCTCAATCACCTTCTGCCTCCTATAGTTAAACACATTCACCTACCAGCAGCAATCAGCAGCTCCTGACAAGTCTAGACTGCTCTGAGTGAGCAAAATTGGTCTGCTCATCTTCTCCTTTCAAGTCCCTCTAGGTGAGAGACAGTGAAATGATTGAAAAGACCCAAGCTATCTAAAACTCCTTTCTGCAGAGAAAAAGAGGACAAAAACCAGAAGGATGGATGATGGATGGATGGATGGATGGATCAATCAGTCAATCAACAGCAAGATCACACACTAAGACTCTTTAATTGCCTCTCAGTGGAGAGCCACCTCCACCATAGCCACAAGTCCAAAGTCTAAAGACTCCAAAAACTTAGTTTTTTCATAACTCAGTTGACAGCAAAAATACGGCATGAACCAGATGATTTGGCGGCAAAACCTTACTTGAAGCTGTTTAGAGTCTTTATTTATCTCACTGAGTATAAATATTCATGTATTTCATCCCAGAAATACTATTAGATTTGATTGTAAAATCTTTCCATAGACCCTACTGGAAGGCTTATGGTAGTATATGATATATGCAGCATAGTTTCTTTCTGAAATACCAAAATGATGAATTTGACAATACATTTGGTGCCATAGGTTTCAGGTGAGGGAGTACAGGCTTGTCACAGAGGATGCTGGGGTTTTGGTCTCCCATCCAGAATGTTCCCAATTCATGAGAGTAGGACCTAGGTTTTGCAGAGCATGAGCTTAACTGGGGAGGAAGGCACTTTAAAAAAAGATAAGATTATAATATGAAATTATTGGCAGGATTCTCAAGCAAAGGCCCACATAGAGAGGGGGCCCTGAAGCTAACTTCAGTGGTTTCATTATAAATCTACTCGTAGCTGAGTGGCTTAAACCCCCAAGTTTGTTTCCTCCTCTGCAAAATGGACTGATGATGACTATGTCATGAGGTTGCAGTGATTGAGATGGTTCAATAAGAACCAACACCAGAAGTGTCTTTTGCACATAACATGTTAGAGAACTTCAACTCCGTAAATCTCAAACCAGTGATTTTTCATTACCCAACCCACCCACAAGACCCTCCCAACTTCACCCAGAAAATTTACTCTGAGTCCCTGATAGTAGCACCTTAGTCAGTGGAAAAGGCAAAAATTTACAAACAAGCATACTTTCAGTTCATTCCCAGGAATAATCTCAGATTTGCCCTGGAGTTCATAAGAGAACCTGAGTCTAAAGTGCAAATAGATGTAGAATGCATATAAATATACTCCAGCTCCCTCCACCTTCACTCAGTAAGCAGTGGTCTCTAACCTTCACTCAGTAAGCAGTGGTCTCTAACCTTCACTCAGTAAGCAGTGGTCTCTAACCTTCACTCAGTAAGCAGTGGTCTCTACCATCCTTGATTTCACTCAAAAAGCTCAGCTATAGAGAATAATTACTCCCCCACCACACACTTCTGCCAAAGTCTAGGAGGGTAGGGAAGGGAGAATACCAGAGACCAATCACCATTCATTCTCTATTTATTGCATTTGTTAAAAACAAAAACTTATAATAAACAGAGGCTCTGCAAATGGAAAACTCATTAAGCTGTTTCTCACTCAGGGACCCAGGTGGAAGCAAGAGCTCAATAAAAAAAGTCAATAAGGACAAGTCCAGGGAACAGAGGTGGGAACACTTCATCACCGCTTCAAAGGTAACCAGCAGCACAGGACTGTGCCATTTGGGGACCTGGCCCCTATCTGTCTTGGGGAGCACTGTTGCCAATCTTTTCTCCACTGGGAATTTTTTTTTCCTGCTGGTTGGTTTTCTGAGTGAAGAGAAGTCAGAGCACATGCTGTCGGATGGTTTTTGTACATTTTAATTAAAATGGTTATCTGGGGATTATAGGAAAAGTGACATTTGGCTGGACGCTTGATGGAGAAGGGAGGGGCTGCTGAACAGCTGCTTAATAAGATGTCACCAGAAGGAAATGGACTCACCTCACTCTATCTTTTAAATCAATAAGAATCCTCTCTCTCTCTCTCTCTCTCTCTCTCTCTTTCTGTCTCTCTCTCTGTTCAGTGAAATAATAAAAAGTAAGTGATTTGACAAGCAGAATTTTTCTACAAATGAGAACATGCATTTGGTGTTAAGAAGATACTATATAGTATATTGTTTTCAACCCAAAGCTATTCCTAACCCAAAACCTCTGGGTTCATCTGCTCAACAAACAAACAAGTGCGCTCACTATAGTAATAGCAACACTCAATCACACAACTTGAATGTTTGCTGAGCCTGTCCCTTACCCACAAAATGCAACACTGTCCCTTACCCACAAAATACAACATTGATCCATGTTAGTGAAACCCAGAGAAATGGCGCACAAACTCACTTTGAAAATGGTGAGCCTCATTGTGCTTATGTGACTTTTTCAGAGGCCACTTAGTGTGCTTACAAAGGGGCCGGGTTCTGTGCTGAGGAAGCTCTTTAAGTGTAGTACCCAATTCTGCTTTCTTAATGACCCCCATGGGGCACTATTCTTACCCTCTGATGGGAGGGGAAGAAGTTGGAAGGTTAAGTGACTTGCATAAGGTCACTCAGCCAGGGCCTCATCTTGGGTCTGTTTACTAATCACCAGGCTCTTCAAACGCCTGTTCTCCATGATATGATTGTCGCTGCCCTCACAGTGAGTTTCACTGTTTTCTTCCTTTTTCATCAGTATGTTCCTAGACCTGAGACATAAGAGCCTTTGTTTTATCACAGAAAGTTGCTATGGAGATACCGTGTGCATCCATCTCCAGAGATGCACAAACAAAGCAGCAGGAGCCACAAACCTTAACAAATGTCCTTCAGGAATATTCACGACTAAAACTGGAGGCAGGGAGAGTGAATTGCTGGAGTTGAGCTCTTACAGAATGAAATAACCCAGCAAATTTATACATCAAATCCTGGGGTGTAGTGTGGCCCATGGGGGGGCACTAAATTGGGATGTGGGAGGCCTGGCCACTGTGACTCAGTTCACTGTGTGACCTTAGACAAGTCCTTTCTCCCTCTCCCAACCTGTGTTTCACCACTTGTAGAATAAGGATGTGGAAAGCAACTCTGACCAATTCCCATGGGCACTGGGTGTACAGATCTTCAAGGTCCCAAGACAGTAGGTAGTGTTCCTGAGGGACTGGAAAATTGTGTTAATGGAAAAATCAGGTTGGATGGAATCCACTGGGGAGTAGCGAGGTCTATAAAAACTGATGCACTCCGGCACGACTAAAGAGAAGACATCTGCTCAGCTCCAGCTCGTTTTTTGTAAATGAGAGTGGGAGCCCAGGGTTTATCATTTTCAAGAAAAACCAAACACTTGGATTTTTATGTCACAAATCTCCCAATTTGTAAAATTCTGAGTAAATATGTCTCCCCATAGGCCACAGTTTGCAACCTCTACTTCTTAGGAAGTATAAGGAGCCATTCAGGGAAATCTTTTCTACTGTTACCAAAAATCCGTCCCTCCTGAGTGGAACATAGCAGCTGGTTAACATTGCTCCTGTGTGCTGTATAAAAAAAAATTAGAGATGCATTTGGGGATTTAAGTCAATTCAGGGAAAGTGGCTCAATAAAGGGCAAGCAAGATGCTAGAAACTGCCTGTCACATCTTCCCCCTGCATTTTATTTTTTTTCTGCCACTCTCAATTAATCAGAAGTGTCAGCCCTTCACTTTGGATTTCCTGCCTGGGGTGGTTAATTGAATTTTAATTAATGTAAACTTTAAGAGCACGCGATGAAATCCTAGCTCAAGGAAGATGTACACAGAACTGTAGATGTGGAAGGCTTATCCAAGATCATGTCAACCCATCTCTTTCATTTCATGAATGAGGAAACTGAGGCAGGGAATTCTGACTTGCACAGGGTCCCGTAGCTCTGAGTCCAGAGCTCACAGGCAGGTTCCAAGCTGCCCTTGTGACACAATCTGTCCAGCTTTCAAAAATGATATTGATCTGGAGAGCTTGATTTCCAGCATCCAGAATTCATGTTATGATGGATAAAGTAGAGATGACCTCCAAATTCTGGTATCATCCCTTCGCAGGGAAGCAGGGAGTCGGAGGGTTTTCTGTCAGTCTGGCAAGCTCTTGGCTAGGTACAAAGTCAGGACAGAAGGAGCCTCATACAGAACTCCTAATTTATCAGAGGAGAGAAAATGCTAACGCTTGGTGTTTACTTTTCCTTCTATCCCAGTCATTTTATAATCCTCCTGTCCCCTTGGAGAGCTTGCTAAACCCCAGTCAAACTCCAATTTTCTTGTCTGACACATTCTGAAGAATTCTGTCATTTGGGTAGAATTTTGCTAAACATTTGGGGGAAAGTGAACCAAAATCAGAAAGAGATCACAACTTAAACTTTATAGCATTTCTCTCTCTCTCTCTCTCTCTCTCTCTCTCTCTCTCTCTCTCTCTCTCTCTCTCTCTCTCTCTCTCATCTCTATCTCTATCTCTCCCCAACTCCAACCTGTTCTGACTTTTCTCTGGAGTAGTCAAGCTCTAGTAATCAGCATTGGCATTAACCTCACTTCTGTTTGGATCTTGGCTCTGCTACTTGCTGGTGAAGTGAAAGTGAAGAAGCTCCTCCAAAACTTGGGTCCTGAGTCTAAAGAGGACAGACATGACCTCAGTCAGTTCATTCAGAAGTGACACAAATCATGAGCATGCGGGCACACACACGTATACCCTTAAACAGTGCTGACTCCTTCCCTTAAACAGTACACTTCTTCCCTCCCCCAATCCACATTGCTCTCACAGGACTTCTCTATCTACCCCATCCCTTCCAGGGCTTGTCATTCAGTCCCACCCATCATAATCATGGCTCCCACCCCCAAGAAGCCTGCCCCTCCAGAGAAATCTTCTTCCTCCTACTCTATTTCTTAAACATCAGGTCAGGAATGTTCTCCATCTTGGGTTCATTTAAAAACAGTAAATACAAATCATTGTCCTTAAGGCATCAACTCAATGAGGAAGAACCTGGTATATATCATTCAGAATTTAAAGCATGATTAGCTAAACATATTCATCCCATTATTTTCCTACAATTTAGAAGTCAACTCCAGTAGTTATTACCAAAGAAAAGTCAAAACCAGTTCCAGAAATACACACAGGACTTCCTAAGCTGAAAGGCTGGGTGCTCATTCAGTATAATAAATCTTGTCATATTTGTTTCAAATTATATACATTTTTAAATTACCTCAAATTGTAACAAAAGATCCACAATGTGCTGCATGATATTTGGAAGGATCCAGAAAGAATTTACACCCAGAGCCAGATTTTTCTCATGTTTTCTTTCCTACTTTCCTTCCTTCTTTCCTTATTTCTTCCTTCCTTTGTTATTTCTTCCTCCCTTTCTTCTTTCCAATCTCTTTCTCTTTCTCCTCTCTTCCCTTCATCCTTTCTTCTTTCCTTCCTTTTTCCCTTCCTCCATACCTCCTTTTTCCCTTCTTTCATTTCTTCTCCATCCTTTCTTCTTCATTTCTGAACTCTTCCTTCTTCTATCCTTCCTTTAGACCACGAAATTCAAACTTCCTGTGATACGAAACACCACCCACAAGCCAAGTCGACGTGGCTCTGTACTCAGCCTGTCTCGGACCAGTGGGGGATCCTCCCCCCAGAGCAGCATGATCTCTGTGAATCCTGGCTCAGATGAGCCCCAGAGCCTGGCTCTGGGGACTGGCAGCAAAGACATTGAGGATAACGAGTCTTCTTCAACCAAGCCAGATGAAGAACCTCTTCACATCTGTAAGTTCTACCTGAGATGTGCTTTCTCCCTAGAAGTCATTACTAGCTCTCCGCACTCCACCTCCACTCACACTTGATGAGTGGAGATACAGAAATCCTCAGCCCTGCTCAATCTTTTTGGATCCTTTTCTTTTTTTCCAGGAAATATCAGAAATACACTATAATTTCAATTACTCTGAACCTTCCTCCTAGGGTGGCACTCCATGGCCATTTGTTGACTTTTTGAATTTTAAAACTGTACTTTATTTATCCTGAATTTATTTAGAATATTGTCATTTTGATGTTTGATCAATATAAAATTTAGTGAGATGGTTTAAATCATTTTTTTCACACTAAGTCGTTCAGATTGAGTACCTACTTTTAAACAGCCTTGTTGAGGGATTCTTTGCATACCACAAAATTGACTCATTTTAAATGTACAATTTGCTGATTTTAGTAAGTTTACAAAATTGTACATCCATCACCACAATCTGATTTTAGGATATTTTCATCAATTTAAAAGAAAACTTCAGACCCATTACCAATTTCTCTCCCTCTCCAGCCATTTCCAAGCAGCCACAAATGTGCTTTCTGTCTCTACAGATTTGTCTTTTCTGAATAGATTCACTTGTCTTTTCTGTGATCCCTGTCTCAGAAACAAGCCTTTTCAGTAGCCCAGAATATTGGAGGCACAGATTCTTTTGAACATCCATTGAACATTACAGGCCCATGCTCAAGAAGACAATTCACAGGGAATTTCCAAAGATGGCGGACCGGTAGGTAGCAGGAGAGGGATTCTCTCTGAGAGAGACAGCTTAAATGCCAGAATTTAACACCCTGGAGAGACCCAAACAGAGAGAGATGGACTCTCTCAACCCAGGAAGAAACTAAAGTTAAAAAAACCACTCAAATATGAGGTCCCGGGGCTACACATTAGTGAAGTTAAGATCAGCAAGCACGGCGCCCTCCTCAAGCCACCTGAACTCCTGCCTGAGACCGACCTGACGACCGAACCGTGCCGATGCGACTGGCTTGAGCGGCCGGAGCATGGAGCTGAACATCCCTGCTTGCAGTTCACCCGGACCCAGCCCTGCACACGACCCACCCAGAGGCACCGTGAATTCGCGCCGCAGCCACGCTGAAGTCGGAGGTCTGGGAGTCCAGCAGTTCTCAGGGACCAGCATTAACATGCGGTGAGTGATGGGAATAAGACCCTCCCACAGGAAAGGGGAAACCAACTGGAAGACATGTTGGATTTGGGCAGGACAGCCTTAACTCCATAGGGAAGTGGCTTCAGTTGGTTGCTCCCTTCGCAGAGCAGATTGGTGGAATCTGCTTGGATTGGGCCATGCCCCTGGCCGGGACACAGTGGGTTGCAACAAACTAATTCCCTGAGCACAGCCACACACTGACACAGTGAAGGCCTGCAAAGGTTGACTGGCCCAGAGGAGAGGAGCCAGCGCACACTGAGCTTGCTTGAACTTTACTCTCTGATAGCGGCCAGCAGAGGGCAGAAGCCCCTAGCCTGCGTGCTCCAGAGGAGCCTTAACCAACAAGCAAAGGGACTAGGAATTACACTGTACACTTGTATGGAAGGAACCAAAAACATGACAAGAGGGAGAAATAAGAAAAAATCCCAAGCCCCCAATCCTGAGAACATTGATCCAGGAGAGGTAAATACAAAAGAGATTGAGGGCAGCAAACTTGCAATATCAAACACAGCGGTACGGGACATAAAGAGATATCTTCAGGACCTCGTAAGCAGGATCAAAACTGAAATATTGGACCTTGTAAGTGGGACCAACACTGAAATGTTAATTCAAATTAAACAAGAGATAAGTAGATTAATAAAAGAAGGGCTGGGTACCTCTCAAGAAGACACAGATAGAAGAATGGAGGAACAAAAAAAGGAGAGAAAAATTTAATGAAGAATTCAGAAA
>PVJX010043089.1:0-13840 GCA_004027295.1 Dolichotis patagonum | reverse complement strand
TTTCTGTTATTTTTCTTATTAGTGTATTTTGAGATATATAGTAAGCACACTTTTTGTGGGGAATTGGTTCATGTTATCAACGTTTCTATATTTTTATTTTCCTTCTCCCAGCTTCACCTCTTAACTCTCCTTACTTGGATTCTTTTCCCATCTCCATAAAACCTATCTCCCTGTTTCCTACAACCTGCTTTTGTTTTTTTTTTTTTTTTTTTTTGTTTGTTTGTTTTTGGTACTGGGGATCGAACTCATGACCTCGCGCTTGCCAGGCAGGCACTTAAGCCACTGAGCTAAATCCCCGGCCCTACAACCTGCTTTTATTTTGCTCTTTAAATTATTTGTATTTTGAATCTCTCATATTAGGGAAGCATGTAATATTTAATCTTCTATTGACAAGTTATGGCTCTTAGTATTGTGGTCTCAAAGTGAATCTATTTTCCTGTGAATTGCTCAGATTGCTCCTTTTTACAGCTGAGCAATACTGCATGGTAGATATATAACAAATTTTCTTTATCCGTTTATCTGTTGATGGTCATATGGACACTTAGATAATTTGCTTATTGTGGGTTGAGGGGCTATGAGTATGTGTGTATCATTGCAATATGATGTCTGTAGCTCTTTTGTGAAAACACCCAGGAAAAGTATAGCTGGCCCAAATGGAACTTCTATCCTTGGGTTTTTGAGCAGTCTCTATGACTTCGTTAGTGATCACACTTGTTTCTACCCATTGTGCAGAAAGGTTCCATTCACCCTACAACCTCACCAGCATTTGGTACTTCCTGAGTCTTTGATAATACCTATTCTTACTGGAGTAAGATGCAATCTTGGTGCCATTTTGATTTGAATTTCTCTAATGGTAAAGATTGTTTGCATTTTCTATGCACCTGTTAGCCATTTTTACCTCTTTATGAGAAATATCTATGTCCACTGCCCACATTTTGGTTCATTTTTATTTTGAGATGTCTAGTAATTTAGACTTTTGTATATATTCAGATATTAGTCCCCTGTCTAAGGAGTAGCTGGCCAAATATTTTTCCCATTCTGCAGATTGCCCCTTCACTCTGTTTATTTCTTTTGCTATACAAAAGCTTTTCAATTTTATGTCGTATTTGTTGATTCTTGGCATTATATTTTGCACAAATTAGAGTTCTGTTCAGATTGTCTTTGTCTATGTCTGTGTATTCAAGAGGTTTAACAATTTTTTTTCTTCCAGTAGATTCAGAGTTTCTGTCTTTGTATTTGGATCTTTGAACCATTTTAATTTGATTTTAGTATAGGTGAGAGAGACGGATCAAGATTCATTCACCATGAATGTAATCAGTTTTTTCAGCATCATTTGTTAAACAGCTGTCTTTTCTACAGTGGTTTTTTTTTTTAACCCCTTTGTATAAAAACAGATGGCTGAAGGTGTTTGGAGTTCAGATTTCTTCAAGAAATGCAACCCATTTCAACAAAGTGTTGATAGTTAAAAGAATATACTTTCGTGTATGATCTTCATGTTTTTGTAGTTTAGAAGTCTGCAAAAAAAAAAAACCCTAAAAATTGCAAAAAGTTTTCTTCATGTGTAAGAAGCTCCAATGATAGAGATCACAAGTCCCACCCAAAATCATTCGTGGATAACAGCAAAAGAGGGTTGATTAGAAAAATAAAAAGGACTCTGCCTGAACACTCTTCAGAATCACATAATTGGTCAGTCCTTCTTTGAGGACCCTCTGAGAATACAGATGAGGAACATACAGCAGTAGCATGTGGATAATAGTGAGATCATCAAAAGCTACTGAATTGCAGAGAGATTCTAATTAATTTGTTAATTTTTAGTTAACAGAATATAATCAAATGCTTAGTCCTGCTTTACATAGGAAAAGAAATATGTCAATGGAATTACATATTTCACAATGACTTGATCAAGTGGCAAACAGTTGAAACTATTTTGAAAATCATATATTTTGGTATCATGATATGTATTGATATAGATAAAAATATTAGTTTATCTGTTGTCAGCATCTGGATAATATAACCCATGTGTGCCTAAATGTAGTCTTCAGTAGATAGAAAATTTGCTTTCTGACATTTCTGAATTTAGAAAAATTTTGACTTGTTTAAAAGTGCTGACAGTCTCTCCAGCATCAACAATATATCTTCTGTAGATAGTTATAAAACAGACATAAATATAAATGCAGGCAGAATTATGCCAACTCAGACTTGCCTGGCAGCTTTTAGTATTTTCGCATGTCTTTCAATGTATTCATATTCAAACTGAATTTCTTTTCCATATTTTAACTTTCACAGTTAAAATCAAGCTTCCAGAAATATTGGGCTTGTAAAACAGTTGACTATAAATATGAACCATTTCTTGAGAAATTTTAATTAAATAGGAAATAAAGTTCTAGAATAAGAATGGAACCCTAAGCCCATATGTTCAACTCTCATAGTCTCAAGTCAGCCCCAGACCTTCGCTGGGTCATGTTCAGCAAAAAGTGCAGACAGTGACATCTGTAAGTAGCCCTGAGCTGATTGAAGACAGAAATCATTCTGCATATGCAATAAGACAGACCCTAATCCACTCAACTGCCTAGATGCGGTCACTGGGAGAAAACACTGAAGAGTTTTCTTTATGGATTTTTTTTCCCTTTGGTACGGGGATTGAACTCACAACCTTATGCTTGCCAGGGAGGCACTATGCCACTGAGCTAAATCCCCAGCCTATGCATCTTAATTATTAGAGCAAACTCTCTATTTTTTTCTCATTTCAGTTCAAATGTCAGATATTCAGGATGCCCAACCTTTAGCTAATAAAGTATTTCTGTTAAAGTTTGAAGTAATTTGGTTAAAACCATTAAAATTATCTATATTTAAGTAATGAATATATAG
This sequence comes from Dolichotis patagonum, assembly GCA_004027295.1. Taxonomy (NCBI): domain Eukaryota; kingdom Metazoa; phylum Chordata; class Mammalia; order Rodentia; family Caviidae; genus Dolichotis; species Dolichotis patagonum. The sequence goes on along the minus strand of PVJX010043089.1, from coordinate 10,972 downwards.
CCAATATTCTTATTTTTACATTCATCAAATCTGTAAGGCGAGATAGGCAACCAACGTGATCCAAGGAACTAGAAATAAGTTAAAGAAGAAGGAAAAAACAACCTGCAGAAACCAAGCCAAAGTGTGAAGAGGTTGTAGTTTTTAACTTCAGGTATTTTCTGTTTGTTATAAATGTATATAATATCTATAAATCTCCCTTTAAATTTTTTTGGGAAAATTTTCCTACTAAATTAAAAATCAATCATATATGGTTCTAATTCCCAAAGCAGATGGAGATTTTGAATAGCATGCCTAAGAATAATATTTGAATATGAACAAATTAGTTTAAGTTGTTCTTAAACATATGAAAGTGTTAACAAGAGAAAAATTACACAATTTAGATCAAGAGAAAGAGATAATCTAAAACAATGATCCCAGATTTGGAAGTCAATTTTCTCAGAATGATATTGCAGTTAAAGCAGAGACTGAATAACAGCTGACTTTTCTACAGGCCTGAGGTTGGCAGATGAGAATTGGATTCATTAACAGGGAAACAGACTTTGTGGAGATGGGAAGAGGATGTGAAAATGGGGGAGATGTCAGGGAAACAAGGGGATAAGACAAATAAAATGATCAATATGCAACATGTATATGGGCCAATTCACTATGATGACTATGTTCACTATGTATCCAAACATATGCTAAAAAAATGAAATAAAATACAATGAGAGAATGTCATAGCAAAACTTGTAGGCTCTGCTTTGAGGCACCAAAGTTTTACCCCTAGGAATAAGAAGTAAAAAGTAAGAAGCAAACACACCTATGGAAAAACTGAATACCAATTTGAATTAAATCACTACACGACTTCATTAAAGAGACCTAGGATGGCTGCAGTCCCTGGTTGGCTTAAGGGGAAGAAACTTAAATATGTGAGCCGTGTCTTCCACTTCTAAAACATAGATTATGCATATGTCTGTCCTGTCCACATTATTCTCTACTTATGGATAGTTTTCTTCTATATTGGCCATGTTTTGATGCACCAACTGTCTATTACGTTTCTGACATTCCTATTAAGAATCCTTAATTTAAATGATTGTATTTTTCAGGTCTTGAAATTCTAATAGTTTAAATACTTTTAAGTCCTCTCTCAAATTGCTCAATTTTGTCTTGTATTTTTTGAAACATATGAACATTATTTATTCTAACATTTTCAAAAAAGAACTCCACTTTCTGGACATTTGTGCTCACCCTTATTTTGTTGTTTTTCTTAATTTCAAAATGTTGTATACAAAAACTGTAGAGATAATTCAAGGTATATGACTGAACAGAGCCATAATTTAGTCAAAGATTTAACAAAATATACAAATCATAGGGACAATAAATACAATCTGGACAAATTATATAAAAGAAAGACCAAACAGACAAACAAACACAAAAGTCAGACACAAAATACCCAACATTTTAAAATTAGCTTAAACCTCATAATATAATCCCTTATGAAGCAAAAATTTCCAAAGCTGAAAGAAAAGCATTTGTTCATAAAGCCAGCAGATATACAAAGCAGCAAGAATGCAAATTTGAGCAATGTCATGAAACAGTTATATATGATGATTATTAGTCCTCAAAGTAATACACTAAGTATGAACAGTTTTGATTTCCCTTAAATACATGGGAAAAGTGTTACTTAAAGAGGTTAAAGCATTAGAGCATTCAGTGAGTGAGTATCAGGCCTGGAATCTGAATCCCAAGCCTAGGTTATTACCTGCTCCATGATCCAATTTCAAACGGTACCATGCATAAAAATTACAGGGGTGTACATTTGCTTTGCAACACAGGCTCAAAAAAATGGCCAATTACTTTTTTGCCATAATTATCATTTGAACTTTTTTTTTCAAATACAACTTTGAGCCCGAACTCTTTTATACCATGAAAGTAAAGTAGATGCTCTGTCTGCCCATCCATTTTTCCTTGGAATATCGATGGACTGTGTCCTTCACAGAATAGGACAAAGGAATATACTTGTGACATTGAAAACAAAAATTCAGAACAATGACAAGTATATATTGAACATCTAAAAAATGATATGTGAAATCACAGGATAACAAAATCACCCAGCACAAATCCAGAAGACACCAAAACCAGGCAGTGTGACTTGATTGACTTACTTGCCTGCTTGAACCCTGAGGGGTAAATAGGAGAATAAACAAAGGAAATGAGAAACAGAGACTGGAGATACCTACAGGGGTTACTAACAAACTGGGATGGTTTTCTCTAAGTCTTGGTACTGACATTTTTTATTAATTCAGTCATTTTTTAACATCATAAATAATTGAGAGCTCAGGATGTGCAAACTAATTAAGTACCATTCTTTGACTTACAGAAATAACTTTCCCACTTCCCACTGGAAAACAAAAGCCTACTTCACTCCTCTTTTCACCTCTCCCAAACCCAGTTCATCTCAATAATTATTTTATGAATAAGCACATATACCTGTAATATACAGACAATAATTAATATGCTTGTAGATTTATGGTGCTCTTAAAACTGTTATCTGTTTGACATTCATATTCCATGTGTTGGAAATCAAGTTACAGGCAGTTAAAACTAACCAATTACGGGACAAAAAGGCTGGATTTACTTCTAGGACCAATATTTATTTCAATGAAAATAATTATAATTTCTTTTAGCTAACTTTAGTAGTGTTTTGTTTTAGTTCTTTCATTTGAGTTTTTATCTAAAAGATATTTCTATTTCTAATAGATCTAATAGATCTGTTTGAGTATTTTACATTATTCCCAATTAATCATGTCAAAATAACTAAATTAAACTGCATGAACAGACAAATAACTTGTAATAAATATTTTCAGTTTATTTAAAATGAAAAAGCTTTTTTAATAAAATAGAAACCTATACAGAGGTGATGATAACTCACATGGACCCTTGTAAAGTCATTTGGTGTCCTTGTTCAGTCTCTGTTGTTCTAAACAAAAGCAATTTTTAAAATTTAAAATTGACATTCCATGAAATTATTCATTTTGAGAATCAGGTCAGCATTTGTCAGATGCTTGGTTTCTAGGGAAATGAGATGTTTGTGTTCTTTGATGTTGCTGTCTTTAATTTTCTAAAGTGGAACAGATGTTCTCTGGATATAATAGATACGTGTCTACACGAACCTTTCATTTCTACAAACTTCCAAAAATACGTGTCTTCATGTAAAAAATAGAAAAACTTTTGCCATAGTTTTGCTTCGTAAACACAAGAAATATTTTTAACGAAGAGAAATTTGAATAGTTAAGGTGATTCTTACTGTTGATTGTTACTGTTGTATTAGGGTTAATTTGAACTAGTGGCTTTAAATATTCATCATTCTATCAAAGAGATGATGTTCGATATTCCGTCTTATTTTAGAGAGCAGAAATTCCATGAAGATAGTAACCAAGGTGGCAAAATATGCAATACTGAGTTTGTGAAGGACCTGCTTCCTCGGAGACACCAATTCTGTGGGCTCTCTGAACACCGTGCTCCTTGCACTTCTGCGTTCCGTCCACTTTACTCTTGTGTGTGTGCTGCTGGATGTTTCCCATCTCGTTGTCATGACCACCACAACATCTCTGTTACTGTCCCTGCTTCTCTTCTCAAGTCCAATCTGCCCTAACAGCTTCAGAGTCCCCCACTACTATTTCAATTGATTAAGTTGTGTCTCTGTATACTATGTTCCTAAAAATCAAATTTAAACTCACAAACCTTAGCACAATATTTTCATAAATCTCTCCCTACCTCCTTTGAAAACTCTCTCTTAAACATGTTGATTTGTCATCTGAAAAATATAGTCATAGTCATGATTTCTCCTTACTCCCTTTTCCCCACTTAAACTTCTGTCATCTCCATGTACCCTATATCCACTCAACCTTCATGGTTTAGAAAATATAACCTCTGTAGGATTCTTAATCTTACACTTCCCAGTTCTTATTTGCCTTAGTTTTCTTATTAAAGATGTTTTGTATTTTATAAATATTTCTACAAATATCTCCGGTGACAAGATAAACTTTTGGATAATTCATCATTATTCCTTGGATGCCATTATTTATTTTCTATAAATATGCTAAAATTTTTTAACATTAAAAATAGATGATCTTTCAATCTATGTAGTAAACTAAGTTAAATGTCACAACTTCAATTCAAGTTACTTGAAAATTTTTCTTTCAATATTTTCCAGAAGATACTTAGACAGTGTACATCTTGTTTAAAAAAGATGTTATCAGAAAGAATAGGTTTGGATAGATACGCCAGACAAAATTATTTTTATTGTCAAAAACATATGTAATGTCCTTGATTATGTTATTCCATTTGTATACTCTCTTTTCAATTGTATGACTGAATTTTTTAAAATCTGTTTGGTATTGCTTTTATTTCAGATGTGAATTATCAAACCCTTTACAAGGGTCTGAAGAGTGTTACCCAAAAGTGTAAAATCAGGCACGTGAGTTTCATATTTAAAACCCTGTTGTTTGGCGGGGATGGTGGTGGTGCACATCTGTACTCCCTGCGCTTACTCGGAGGCAGGAGGCTTGTAGCAAGCCCCAGGCCAGCCTGGGCTACACAGTGAGACCTTGTCTCACAAGAAAAAAATGAAAATGAAAAACAACAAACAAAACAGAGCAAACAAACAAACAAACAAAAATACTATTCTTTGGACCACAACTCAGTTTCCCTCCTCTCACCTCAGTAACTCAGAATTTCAGGTTTCCATTCTCAGAAACACTGTTATGTTACTCATCACTGCAGATTTTGACAGTAAAGTTACATTTTTAACAGACAAAGTTTTCCAATAGCTAACAGCAAAAGTATGGTAGAAAAGATCCTTTTGAAGTCATTACAAAGATTGAGTAATCCTTTCTGAAAAATTGTAGGCTATAAATAAAGTCACTTTATTTCTTTTCTTAGAGAAGAAATATATGGAGATCATTTTCCTAAATTTTGAATAGAAATTCATTATTTTCTCATGAAAAACTTTTTCTTATTTCGCTTACAAAATGGAGGCACAACTGTCTGTAGAATATACAAACTTTGAAGTCCTTACTCCTTCCTACAAACAGTAAGCTATTCTTTGTTATCCCACTAGCACAAGAACAAAATGTAAGTAACTGAGAAGGCATAGAATGTGAAATTCCCTGCGGGCACAAAGAGACGCTACAAAGCACAAATTGTTTTAACTGAATTCTCTTTCCAAACCTTCACCAACCTTCCCTGCCATTATGATGACTGTCTGGCTGCCCACAGAGTGGTCACGATGACAAAATACATAGGGGCTGGCATATGGACAAATTCTCCTAACCTTTCCTCAATATTCATAGAGGAAAAAAAAAAAAAACTATCTTCCCAACTATTTTCCTATACTGAAAGAAGTAAGGTAAAACATGTACCTTCTGCTTTTAGAGGACCTGCCCACTATTATGCATGAAATGAATGGGAAAATAATAATAGTTTTAAAGAATATTACTAAAGAATTTGGTAAGTATTTTGGACTCAACACTTCAGGATCTGATTTGCCAAACAAAACCAATAACTGCCTTCGTCTATTCAGTAAGTGCTACTGAATGCCTAAAATATTTCAGGCAACACTCAGTAAATAAAGCCGAGGAGGTCCCTGTGATGCAGATCTCTTTTTAGCAGGAAAGATATTTGCCCCATATTAACGCATTGACCCCTCTATTTTCAAGGCTCCTTCCAAGCAGCTGGGTTCATTCACTACTCCAGCTTTTCTCTCACTGCCATCTTGGTAGTGAAATTCATGGGTCTCAACTCCTAAAGTTTCTACTGTTTGTGCAAGAAAATGACAAGGGAATTCTCTATTCCTGGGTGAGGTTGATGATGCATGGAACTAAATTTAAACACTGAACACATAGTGTTTCCTAATTACATGTATACATTTGTACTTGTGCTCTTGTCAAAACAGGGCACTTTAAGATGAGTGTTTTAACATTCAGTAGACTATGTATGGATAGTTTTGTATTTTTTATTTCCTCCTCAATCCTGAGTAAGATTTCATTTATTTTCTATGATGTCTGAGCATTTTATTTTCCTTTGATTACAGAAGTTCTTTCTCTGCTCTATCAGCAGTTAAGCAGTTAAGCAGCAGTTTTCTTTCTGTTAAGACAGAAAGAAAAAAATGATTTCTAGATTGAAGATACAGTAGATTATGTTTGATGCTGCTCCATCAACCACTCTTCTTTCTTAACTAAATATATCGAAAACTGTTTTCAGTTTTGCTAAAAATTTAATTCTAAAGAAAACACATCCAACCCTAAAGTGACCTTGAGTTTAAAAACCTCTCACTTTGCCATGTATTGCAATTCTTGTATTGCAAGAACAATTCTACAAAATTACACTTGTAACTCTTGGTGAGAGTGTTTCAGATTAAAGAAATAGAGGGAAAAAATAGCTATATGTATACTGAAAAGAAACTTTCATCTCTTGGATTCCCTCAAATAATTATGGAGTGAGCAATATCATTAAAGAAAAAACCTAAACCTATATTCCTGGGAGTGGGCACTTTTTTTTTGTTTGTTTGATTTGGTTTTACAAATTCAACATTTGATGTGCCTACATATGCCAGGTTCTTTTGCCATCACTGACTCTACTGAGGTTTCACACTACTCAAGAAGCAAATAAGAAACAAATAAACATAAACATACCTAGATTCTTTGTCCTCAAAATTGAAGTACTTTCAAATTAAAAAATTTAAATGCCCCAAAGACTTAAAAATGATCTGTCAATGGAAGAAGAAAATAGTAACATTTCCTATATTCACTACATCCACATTATTAGTTGCTTTTAATCTGCTCAGTAGTCCTCAGAATAAACTATTATCCCTACAAATAAGGTGTACTTTTCTGAACTTTGTTGAGACTTTTGTTAAGATCTAAAACATGAGAGTTTTTGTAAGTATTTGTCTTTATGTTGACATTTACTGATGTATTTATTTAACCATTTATATCACTGAACATATAATCTGTAGTTTACATCATTATTATTTTAACAGAATAATACATGTAATATTATAATTTAATGATTTTAATATCTATCAAGGAACAATATAAAAAAGTTGTTAAACATGAATGTGATTTGGACAGCTTATCTTCTAATATTATTAACTTTTGCTTTTCATATTTGAGGCTGTATTATTAGGCTCCTACTAGAAGAGAAATTCCAAGAATATCTTCAGTAACTTAGTTAATCTGTATTCCTCCATTCCTTCTTTGTAAATTAGAGATATTTGTTTCTGCCACATCCTAAGGATCAATACTGCTTTCAATTCATTATAAACTAAATTTTCTGTTAGTGATAATTCAGATTGTTTAAATTAAGAGCCAAACCAGAGTACATGTAGTGTCATTCTGACTAAGAAAACTCAGTAAATACGTTTCTCTTCCCTCAACCTTGTTCTACCCAGGACTGAAGATCAGAAAGATGTAACCTCATGGTTTCACTCTGCTTTGCTCTTTGTTCACCCATAAAGTTTTTGAGAGCCATACAAACGTTTCTAATCTGCACTTCCCACCTGCTTGATTTCCAGACTTTCTCAGTCTTCTTCCTAAGATGCTATCAATGTTCAGAGCTTACAGCCTCCAGAGAACCCTTTAACTAGTCCTCGACTACTTAGGAGAGAGGGGATCTTTCTTTTCCTTTGCTTTCCATCAGTCTCCTTACTTGAAACTCAATAGTTCAGCCATGTATTAAAGTTTGTTTTTATATTCATAGTTTGTATTTGCATACAAGTTTTTATAAATTGTACTTCTGTGTTTAGCCAAAAAATCTTTTATCCTTGCTACACTAGAAAAGTTTTCTATTAAACAACTAAGATTCTATTGTCAAAAGTAGACTGAAATAATTCTAAAAAACCATCTTTTTCTGTGTTCCTCTATTTTCTGATGTTTATCTGCTGCACTGTAGTAGTTGATTGGTTGCAATTAATATGATGACACTTAAGTAATAATTCATTGCCTGAAATTTGACTTTTGCTTCACTTTTTCAGTTTTTTGTATGTTATCTGCCAAAATTCCATCTATTATTATTAGTATTTCACTTAAAAAGTACAACTAACCAACCCTAATGATATTATTCATTAAAAAAAGTTTCTTCTGAGGAGTCCCTTAAAGTTTGTATCCTCATATATTTATATTTATAGACACCAATTTCATATGGAAAAGTTAAAGAAGAAAGTGATATTGTACATAAAGGTTTCAGAATAGTTAAAAAATTCAGATTCTTAATGGAAGAAATTTTAAAATTCCACTTCGTTGTTTTCAAGTAGGCTCATACACTTACATGCCAAAATAACTTTCAGTAATTTTCATTGGAATAATTTACCATAAATTATACATTATGCAATGAGGTCTTTAAGTCTTTGAATTTATACATATTTTAGTGAATATACAATATTAATAAATGTATTTTTATACACAGGCATATATGCATGTATTTATGTATATACAAGCATATACACACATAAATAACAACTTCTTTTGTTTTTTATCAATTTCTTCTGTTGATGAGTAGCTTCTAATCATTTTATTACTAATGTTCTAGATCATAATCTTACCAATTTTTACTCCTTAACAGAAATCAGATGACCAAGCTTATTAAAATTATAAATTGTAAATAAAGTACTAATTAAGAAAGATAAGTTTTCTGTTTTGAGTATATTACCTGAGTTTTCTGACATCACTTATGTTAAAATCTCTTTGTTTACAAAACTGTCTCTTACTTAAATTGTTGGCAGTGGAAAAATTTGTATGTTGAAGAATTATATTGCCATCAAAGCGTCTTAAATTCAAAAGAAATTTTAAATTCACTAAGCTTATCTCTTATATTAAGTAAATGTACCACACAGGAAAAGAGAGCAGTAAATTATTCTGTTGACTGACACTTCATTGCCAGAAAGAAAAATCTTCCCTGAAAGGCAAAAGAATAGTTTTACACTGATAGAAGCCAGAAGATGATATAATTTTGTGTTCTCACTACCACTACTCCATACAGTAAATCTGAACTTAACAATTGGCCTTTTGTTAAATCATAATGGTGAAAAAACTCCAAGAGGATCTGTTAAGACATTTTTGGGGACATTTTCTCATTTTCAGTTCCAACATATCAGCAATTATTATTATTATTGCTTATTATTATTTAATTTAACAATATTTAATAATATTACTTAATATTATTATTTGTATCAAATGAGACAACATGTTTTAGTGCATTAAAGGATTTTCCATAGCAGCAACTAATTACAGAGTAGTGGAAATATAACTAAAACTGTAGTCATGGAAAAATTACAGCCTGAGAATGTTTAGAGGTATGAAGCTATTATTTTTAGCAACTTAAAAGAATAATGTAATTCAGAAAATTAAAATGTTTGCTCATAAATTCCAAGCTTTGACTTCTCATACATTTATATCAATAAACTGTCAAAATGAGAATGTCCCAGGTACATTTCACTTTAGATATATGAAATTATACCAGTTTTATGAGTTATGCTTCAAAAAGTCTACCATTTCACAACATTTAAAGCTTTTGATATAAACATTACTTGACTCAAACACATAATAAATTTATACCTTAATGTCTCTTCTTTGTCTCTCTCCAGAAAAGCATACTGGCGAAAAACTTGAAAGGGATCGTGCTGAAAATCACAAATGAAGAGACAAACGTATTTTCCAGTCAATATATTTCCAAGACAATCTTTATAATGCTCAAATGGTAGTACTTACATATAGCTCAAAATTGTGATGAAGTTTTTAAATTACTAGATACAGTTATTTATTCTGAGAAACAAACTTTAAACAAATAAAAGCATTCATCTTAAAATGTCAAATTTTGATGTGTGAAATCTTCAATTACTGTTGGAACTTCAAGAGAACATGATTTGCAACCTATGAATTAATATTAAGAAACCTGAGGCAATATTTTAAATAGAATTTTTCAAGAAATTCCTCGTCAAATAATTGCAGTTTTCAATTTAATTTTACACAAATGACTCAAAAACCTATATTTCCCCGTGCCACTACTATTGCATTTTTATCCTATTAATGAGGAAATAATCTTTTTTTGCACACAACATTTTTCAATGCTTTTTTTAAACTATGCCCAGTCAATAGTTATATCAATATTTAATTTTATACATAGTCATATTAATCTGAGATAATTCTGGAAACATTTGACTTTCTACAATGACTCAACCTAGAAAAAATATGACTAGACTAACTCTCTTAGTTACTTTTCTCTCATTGCTGAGACAAAATATACAACACCCAAAGTTAAAGAAGGAAAAGTTTCTTTAGCCGACAGCTTTTGGAGGTTTCAGTCCATACTTAGCTGGTTCCAATCCAGGGTGGTATGGTTGAATGACAACCATTCATGGTGCTATCTCTGAAATTGTATGTAGGCCATACCCACTTGGGTGTAGCACTCACACACATAATCCCAGCACTGGATCCTGAATCATTCACAAACTCTAGAAGGTCCCCCTACAACTGCATGAGGTTTTGGGGGTATACCTAGACATAAACCATAACACTAATATTTTAATTTTTAAGTAACTGGAGAATGAGAAGAGTAAAGGTGAGAATATGATTAAAAAGTCTATAAATTAATGTTTGTCTATATCACCTTTACTATCTGTAATCTAAATTTTCCTAAAATCTTCTGAAGGATAAAAACTATCAATAAAGATTTTGCTCATGATATTAATATGATTAAAATGATAAGTCATTTATAGCTAGTTTTGTGGTATTTGGAAGGGAAAATTAAGATGTTTGGAGAAGTAAAAAAAAAAGAAAAGAAAAGGAAGGTAATGGAGATCTGGGGAGAAAATGAGTCAAAAAAGGCACAAAATGCATATTTTGGACATATATATATATTATATTATATATATTATATATATTATATATATTATATATAATATATATATTATATATATTATATATATTATATATAT
>PVJX010043088.1:0-14036 GCA_004027295.1 Dolichotis patagonum | reverse complement strand
TTGTAAAATTCTACTATGTAGAAATCCATTTGTTAACATTCAAATGGTATTAAAATGCTTCTTAACACAAAACACCTCACTGCAGGTCTTCAGGATACACACAAACATATTTCCTTATCTCCAGAAGCTCATATTAGTACAGGGGTTTTAAAATGAATATTTTAAAGTACAAATACTTCTGAAACTTGAAATGTCAGAATGAGATACAGAGACTCCAACTGTATATTTCTAAAAACTATAATGTATAAAATTTCTTAAATCATTACCACTTGCTTTTTTAGAGCATCTAGTTCTAGGACTGATCATTATTTTGACTACAACAAGTATTCTTCAATAAGATGAAAACTTTTAAAAACAGTGTCCTCTTAATGGAGGAATCACTTAGTGTAGTCAGGTGTAGTAGCACATTCAACCCAGCACCGGAGGTGAGGCTAAAGATCCCAAATTCCAGCCCTGACTAAAAAACAAATTCAATTAATTAAAAAAAAAAAAAGAGGGTCAGGGATGGAGCTTCTTGCACAGGCCCTGTGATCGCCTCCCAGAAACAAAAGAAACAAAATGCTAACAATGAAGATCCTGTAATTCTGTAATCATACAACTTTGATGAAACAGATTTGAAATTTCTAAGTAGTTACAATTTTCAGTAGTATTTTAGGCTAAAAGCAGAACCAATAACAGAAAGAGAAAAGCTCTCATAAAGGCGTAAAATAAAATGTACTTAAAGGAAAAAAATGTTTTATGCACTGTAAGTTGTTCAAATGAAGGCACCAAAATTCCCTGATTATTGTAAGGACTAATAGGATCCATAAAAAATTTATATAGTGCTATGAAGGTCATGATAGTAAGATTTTCAAGCCATAGCAAGGTATATTTATCTAAATAATCCTTGACCAAATTCTTTATTTCCTCCATCATGGGAAAGATTTGACTAATACAATTTTCCTGTCACTTTGTATTTTCCAACCCGTTATTTTTTTCAGTCTCCAATACTTCAAAGTATTTAGCAGTTATTTAACCAAAAGGGGAAAAATTTTTTTTGACCAGTCTAAAATGATTTTTCCCTGATCAACGTCCCATATAAACTATGGTAGCTACACCACTGCTAAATTTGAAGACTAAGCAAAACTAAGAGGAAGACAATTAACTTTACAAGAGACTTACCTTGTTATCCAAAGGGAAGGCAATGTCATCTGATGCAGGCCGGTAATTAACAGGACCGCGTTTGCTGGAAGAGCTGCGGAGTAAAACACACAATAACAGTGGGGGAGTTTTGTCCTTAACAAAGTGAAAGCTTGGCTATCTGTGTATCAAATGATGGTTCTTGGTCGACACAACTAAAATTTGACTTCCACTTTTGAAATATTTTAGGTACTTCCTTCTGTCTTCACTTCTTCCAATCTAGGGAACAGTCAGCATAGACTCACTTTCACTCCCAAAGAGGACAGCCAAGAGACCAGCAGAGGCTGAGAATCATTTCTCTTTTCGAATTGCCTGCTCTAAAGGCCCAAGTGAAAACGCAATCAATGGCCAACAGAACTTGTTTTCTGGACTCAAACAAACCTGGTAACCTCAAGGTGGAAAGACACACTGTTCCTTTTCTCTGCTCTGTCTCTGTTTTGGTGGCTAAGCTGGATGTGATGATTTATATATATATATATATGTATATATATGTATATGTCTATATATGTATATATGTATATGTATATATATAGACATATATATAAATATATATGTCTATATATCTATATGTATATATGTCTATATATATATATATAGACATATATATATATATATAGACAACTCAGTTGATCAATCTCTTCCCAGGGAAATTAAACTATTAAAATGATAAAAATCCAATTATTTTTCCTGTATGGCTCTGCCTTTTTCAGCTACACATAAAGTGGTGAAACTTTCACAGACTGATATTCAAGCAGGAGCTGGCTGGAAAATCATCCCTGGTAGCTGCTGCTCTGTTACCCTAAATCTAATCTAACATCCTGTTGTAATTGCTCCTACTCCTGGGCTGCTCATTGCAGGGCTCCATGGCAGTCTTCACTTAAATCTTCAGCCTATGAAGGCATAGATTCCTGCAACGAGGATGTGCTCAAATAACCAAAAGTAGCTGCTCCTGAAAAGAAAGCTGTGTGAGTCACAATCACCTGCCCTCAGCAGAAGCAAGGTATCGACTATCAAGAGGACACATCTGCCTTCCAGGCCTACCCTACATAAGAGGTGGGGGTGAGGGACACCTGGCCCAGATCATAGGCCCACGAAGTTCAGCTACTTCCGGTCCCCAGTGGAGTTAGGGGCCTTAGCTACCCTCCACGAACTGAGAAGGAAGGAGAGGATGGGACATTCCTCCCTGCTGTGGAGACTTCCGAGAGGCTCAGATTACCCTGACCAGTCCAATACCAATCTTTAAGTTTGTCAGTTCCTTCAACTGAACAAAAAAGCAACAATCTCTTCAGAACTCCTTTGAACCCCCACTTTTAATATGCTTTTTGAGATAATGCTCACTATTTTGGGGCTTCAGTTTCTGTATTATCTTTATCAAACTTATGACAAACCTCAATATTGTGATTTCTAAAACCTCAGTCTTGCCCCTCCCAATGTTGTTCTTCAAACCAGCCCTTGCCCTGTGAATGCCACTCTCATGCTTTCCCACTGGGCACACTGGGCTCGATTCTCTATTCTATTACGGAAACACTCACAGAAGGAGACATGAGGAAGAGTATTAGACTCAGCAATTATAGAACCCGATTTCAATCTCATTTTTGCCATGAACTATATTCAGATAAGTCACTTTAATATCATTGTGCTTCAAACTCTCTATGATATAACCATTTGGCTAAAATGTTAAACAGGTTAAAGCACTAGAGGATATTTTGGTCTCTCAGATTCCTTAAAATCTGAAATTCTACATGTTTTTGACTTTGCCTAAAGAACAATAAGAAATACTAAGGTAACAGAAATAAAAGAAAATACCAAGCAGAAAAAAAAGTTTTAAAAAATCGAGAAAACATTTTACTTATGGGGGGATAAGAAAAAAAATTCATAGAATTAGGCAGGAGTAATAGCCTGAAGGGAAAACCAAACTGGGAAATCAGTAAGTAGAGAAATCATTAAAAATCTCATTGTGGGGCTGGGGATTTAGCTCAGGGGCATAAGTGCCTGCCTGGCAAGCGTGTGCTGAGGTCCTGAGTTCAATCCCCAGTACCACCAAAAAAAAAAAAAAAAAATTCATTGCGATAGGCCCTCAACGTAAGTAATATAAGATGATTTCCATGAAGATAGTCTTCACTTCCAGATCTCACCTAAATTCTATGATGGTGAAAACAAGAAACTGACTATCAGTGCAATCATCATCATTAGGATAAACTCACCAGACTGCTCAGGGAAACTAAACAGACTTGACACGTCCCTCACGGTGACTGATTTTATATAACCTGGATTTTGCTCCCAGCATTGCAGAGGGCAATGGAATGCATCTGGGAGCCAGGCAGGTTAACAGTTAACACGTGGGTCAGTTACTTGTTAATTATAGGATCATAGAACATTGAAATAACCTCCCTTAATAACAACAGCCAAATTACTAAAAATAGATTAAAACAGCACAGGTACTTTGTCTGGCCTGGAGCAGAACACTAAAAAAAATTAGTTTCTTTTTCTGCATTCACTAATTAGTCACTCTATGATACTTAAAAACTTATAAATTCTTACCTGGTTACGGAGCCATCTTCAGAAATCTCACACACTATTAAAGAAAAAGGTAAAATATATTTTGAATTAACAAAAAGTATAAAATATTAGAAGTATAACTTTTAATATTTAACTTTTAATATATAAAAGTAAACATCAGTATAACTGATGTTTTCATACAAAATAGTCTTTTAGACTGCACCTGTAGCCCATTCTATCATGGGTATTAATTATGGCATTGATATGCAATGCATTAAGAATTCTCACTTCCTACTTTTTATATAACAAATACAAGGAAGAATGGAATTTATCTACATTTGATAGCTAAATGAGCAAAGTGCTGTGCACAATGACATCCTAACTGAAAGGTAACATAGGAATGGTACCATTACCGGTATCACTGGCATAAGCTGACAGTGGCAAACAAAGAGCATGGTTTTTCAGACTAGCGCCACTAGGAATGATCATAAATGATACACTTATTTTCTTAAGACATAAGACAGCTGCTGTAGCATTCAGTTGAAATTGTTGAGTTTTAGGATGAAGTATTCTATGCCAAGGAAGTTGTAATGGGCACTCTAATTTGCAACATGGCAAAATATAGGAAACACACCTGAAACAAGTACCATTGCAATGTGTATTTGGAGAGGGTGGGTGCCAGGAACTGAACACATGACCTCCTGCTTGTCAGGCAGGCACTGTGCCACAGACTTATGTCCCTAGTCTGTTCCTGATTTCTTAGAAAGATAAACCTTCCGTTTTGGCTTGGTGATACAACTTTGCCATGAATGACTCCATTTTGGTTTGTCTGTTGGGCAAATAACACAAGGAGCTCAATCCAAACCAAAGCCTCAAACAATTTTGTTTAGAACATCTGTCAGCATTTGATTTATTATAAATTAAAACTAAAAAAAATATAGTAAATTTAAAAATAAAAGTAAACTTATTACATGTTAACACATTTTATGAAAAATACTGTTGTTTTTCAATTTACGGAGATAAGCGGTGTTTCATGCTTTGCAAATCTCTTTATTGTGGAGCTTGCTAAAAAGACAGCTGGAATCTCTACCTGTATTTAAATACTGCAATATGTTGTTCTGAGTAAAGTAAGTGAGAAATATCTAGCCTCACATAAATACATGATTAGAAAAGACAGGAATATTTTAGTAGTCTTTTCGGATAGTTATGGATGTGTCCTGCAGCTTCTGAAAGACTCCCCAGCTTACACATGACAGAATGAGGGTGAATATTATTATCAAAATAACTTTAACCCCCTGGACTCCCCGAACGAGGCTGGGGGACCCCTGTGAGTCATTAGGTCACACTTTTAAAACTACCATCTCAGTGAAATTCTTGCTCATGCAAGCTTGTTCATCGCAGACTTATTTAAAACAGGGAAAAAAAGAAAACCCAAATATTGTCAGCCATCAGCAGAATGAAGCATGGTCCATTCATTCAACTTTACTGCAAAGAAAATAAAACTCTTCCCTTCATCTTTGCACACGAGAAGTTTGTGTATTCACAGTGTCCTTGAGCTCTGAGTGGTCCATTGATTGATGCACACTAGAATATTAATTAAAGCCTTGTGCAAAGTACACCCAGAGAAGGGCGAATGCATGAACATGCCCCAAACTTGTGGAAGGGACAGGCAAAGCCAGAACCACTAACATCCTGTCGTGACTTGGGTCATGTCAACCTCTTCCTCAGCTGGAGCCTTTTCATGTTCTGAAGCACTCGACATTGGACTAATGATTAAATCTAACTTCCTGTTTTAAATGATGTTTATGCAGCAGCAAAAATACTTTGCAAACAGTAGGATTTGATAAACACAAGCCCGTGTGGAATTCAGTAAATTTATAAAAGACCTTTGGAAACTTGGAAGCGCAAATCTACAAGTACATAAAGCTGGGTTTTCTTTGCTGGAGTAAAAACAATTCAAGGCTAAATATCTGTATACTTGTGATCCCTGGCTAGAGGGGAAATAGGAACAATGAAGAGATTTATGGGAGCAAATAGATCACTGAAATTCCTCATGTATACACATAATCCTGCAGGCTGTAGGTTCTATGAATGGAATTGTTTCCCAAGGGCTCCACTCTCCTCCCTCCTACCCCCCACACCCACCTACATACATGCACACCAGTTCCTCAGTACCAAGGTGCAAGTGATAGCATCACAGTGGCCAAAGATGACCGAGCTGAGGACTTCCCAAAAGACACATGTGCATTTATACCTCAAACACACACCTTAGTACTGTGTTACCTCGAGTATCCAGAGGCTCTTGCCTAGCAAACTTAGCGATTTTGTCTCTATACTACTATTATAGTATATCACTGCAGTTTTGAGGTATAAAATATCAACAGTTTCCCCCTAAATGTTCCCATTCTGGAGCATCCTGTATGGCCAGCTCCGCCCCCAAAGCTCTCACTTTCTTCCTGTGCTTAACTGGTGCAGATAACTAGATGCCAGCCCACTAGGGCTGAGGCTTCCTTGGGAGGAGAAACTTGCCCTCAGGGAAAACCTGGACAGGGTAACACTTTGAAGTCGAGAAGTAAACTGAGATTTCTGCTTAGTTATCCTATGGTGAAACCTTTCCATTATTATCCTACTTTTAATCATTCATTCATTTATAACCTCTCTCTGTCACACACACACACACACACACACACTTTTTTATGTGTGACTCTTCATTAAAAACCCAAAATTACATAACTGAAGAAAGTCTCTAATTTAAAAGATAGCAATTAGAACAAATGATCCAAACGCAGTGGTGCCCTCATGTAATCTCAACTACTTAGGAGGCTGGGGCAGGAAGATCAAAAGTTCAAGGCCAGCCTCAGCAACTTGACAAGATCCTATCTCAAAACAAAAAATAAAAAGGGACTGGCCATGGCAACACATGCCTGTAACCACAGCACTCTGGGAAGATGAAGCAGGAGGATTAAAAGTTCAAGATTAACCTGGGAAATTTAGTGAATTTGTGAGACCCTGTCTCAAAAGAATATTTTTAAAAACTGATCTGGGCATGTAGCTCAGTGCAAGGGTCCTGGGTTCAATCCATAGTACTGCAAAAAACAAGCAAATGAAAATGAATTTAGAAGAAGTGGAAATACTCAGAAGAAAAGAGAAAAATATCCTATAGTTAATCTGGGGAAAGGGAAAAAATAACACATCTGTGAAACAAGAACAGGATGTTGTAAAAAGGAGCATTTAGAAAACAATAAAGAACTCTCAAAATTAAAAAAAGAGCAGAGTAATAGTGCAATAGAAGAGTTAGAGGATACAGTCAATAAATCTCGCAGATGGGGGCTGGGGATTTAGCTCAGCAGCATAAGCACCTGCCTGGCAAGCAGGAGGTCATGGGTTCAATCCCCAGTACAAAAAAAAAAAAACAAAACCCCTCACAGATGGGGGAAAGAAGAGGTAGGAGGAGGAGAAGAATGAGAAAAGGAGGAAGGGGAAGAAGAAGAAAAATCAGAAAAGGAGGGAGAAGAAGAGAACTCTGGGAGGAAAACTGCACAGAAAGGAGAAAATAATACCATTGCATGTGGCACACCTATGACTTGCATTTACTTGGGCAAAATACCAGAAACTCCACATTGGCGATTGTTCTAGCCCAATTGCAAAGATGAGAGGAAAGAAAGATGGATTGGCAAGGACTGGGTGAGGAACATAAAGAGCTAAATCCTCAGCCAGGAAATAGTACCTAAGCCTGAGGAGTTAAGATAAATAAAGGCATAGTACTTGTCAGGGTGTATGTCCATATTAAAAGAATAAGAAAGGTAGCAATGTGCCCCTGGAGAGTGGAAAATGGAGAAATTGGTTTTCATGTCAGATTTACAAAACTGATTGATTCTTTAATGCCATGAGGGGAAAAAAAAAAAGAATGCCATGAGGGCCAGGGATATAACTCGGCAGCACAGTGCCTGCCTAGCAAACACTAGGTCCTGAGTTTGATACCCGGTACCAATAAATAAATCAATCAATAATGCCATGAGTGACTTTGATTAATAAATAAAAACAAAATTTTAAAAATTGCAAACCAAGATAATTAATATTAGTATTCCTTGCTTGTCAAAATGACACTCAAAGCCTTTAAGACATTGTATTGGAAAGTCAGGTTTATAAATTCATAATAATAATCGCCTTTCAGCCTTTTGGCTAAGATCAAGTGTAGTATCTGTTCTTATCAGTTTAATAAATTCATAATAAAATATAAACACAAAAAATCATTTTCACTAAAAATATTGTGACCTGGCTGCATTTGAGACACAGGAAGGTGGCAAGGGTGAATATACAATAGTGTGCAAAACAGTACTGACCTTTGGTGTGTGCCCATTGTTTTACTATCATAAGAATTTCCTTTAAAAAAAAATGAAAAACATATATGTATAGTCATATTCCAAAGTTCCTGTTAGAATAATCACCTTTAGATAAGACTAAAATCCCTAAATACTGTATCCATGTAACTTCTGAACTTATATGAGGGATATATGTACTGCATACCTAGAAAGGGTTATTATATATATATATATTTTTTTTTAAACTTTTGATACCAGGAATCGAACTCAGGACCTTGCACTTGCTAGGCAGGCACTTCTGCCACTGAGCTATACACTTGACCTGAGATGGTTAATTAGTGTTACAAGTTATTGGTTTTGGTATTCTTTTTTTTGTGTGTATGTGTTTTGTTTTTTTGAGGTGGGGTCCCATTATGTAGTCCAGGCTGGCCTCAAATGCACAGTGATCCTCTTGCCTCAGCCTCCTGAGTGCTGGGATTACAGGCATATACCACATGCCTGGCTTTGATATTCTTAAAAATAAATGATCTGTGAAAAATAAAACAATTTGAACACAAAGTCATAATTCAAACTGATATTTCTTTTCAGCAAAAAATAACAAAATAATACCTTGTTGTCAAAATCAGACATTTAACATTTGTTTGCTGTTTCAATGAAAAATTATTCAGGAAGCTTCAGTTGAGAAAAATCAATGTTTTGGTAGTTTTTCCTGAATCATTATCTGATTTCTCAGACAGACATCAAGGAATTTCACTCTTCCTTTATTTTGACTTCTAAAAGTTACTTCAAATTTAGAAGAATTTATATGGATGCCTCCATAAAATGGCATGAAAACTTATGTTAACAAATAAAATACTACTAAGAAATAAGACAGATAAATCAATGAGAAAAAATACAGGAATAGACCCAAGTATATATGTGAAAGTGACACTTAATAATTAAATAGAACTTTCAAATCAAAGGAAAAAAAAAGAATGGTATTGACACAGTTGGTTACACATTTTTCATCTGAGAAAAACATTTTAAATTATATTTCTACTTCATTCCTTAGTCCAAAATAAATTCCTGATGAGTAAAAATCTAAATATCAAGGGGCCTTGGATTTAGCTCAGTGGTATAAGCACCCACCTGGCAAGCACAAATTCATGAATTTAATCCCCGTACCAAAACAAAACAAAAACAAAAAAAGACTAAATACCAAACTTGAAACCATGGGAATATAGGAAGAACATATCACTGAATATTTTTAGCATCTCAGAATGAACAAATTCTGTGTAAGCATACTAAGAAATTTACAAGTCATAAGACAAACATAGATACATTCGAGTATATAAAACTTTACACATTTCTGAGCCACAATAAGCAAAGGCAAAACGGAACTAATAAAAACCATTGCAATGTATATGATAGGTAATTGACCATGACAGGTAATATACAGCATAGGTAATTTCCTTAATATACAAAGAGTTCTTACAAATCAGTAAGGAAGAGCTAGACTGTATTACATCATTCAAAATCCAGTAAGGGAAACAGTAATCATGCCAGGGAACACAAGCAGGGGAGATCAATGCAAAGACTTGCTTATGTAGATGCTGAAGGGCAGAGAGCAAAGAACACTGAGATAGCAGACGCTGGTGGCAGTTAGGAGCAGCTGTCACCCCTGTGGTAGAGCCAAGTGTTACAGGTGGAGTTGTGAGAACCTCGGAGGGAAGAGGTGGTTTCCAGGCACCCGGTGCTCAGCCCCCAGCCGCTGGGGAGTTATATTGAGGGCCCAATGTTAGTTGCCTTATAAAACCTCTGGAACTCTGGAAGACACAGGGAACAGATAGCAAAATCCCTCTCCCCTTCGACTTTCCATCCCCTGCAAGTACCTCCCAGCCCTAACCTAACAGGAAACCAGCCCAAAAGGAATCGGAGCACCAAAAAGCAAAATATAAAAGGGCGAGCTTGGAGCTAGAAGAAAATAAGAGAACAAGCCACACTCCAGTGAGAAAGGGCAGAGACCATGGCTGTATCTGTATCTAGTTGCTTCTTCTTTGGATAACAAACTGAGCTCCAGGAAGGATGCCACCGACACACACTGCTCACGCCGAGCTGTGAACAGAGCTCAGCAGAGAGGCTAGTTCCCTTTTTCATAATGCGCCGCCTGCCATGACCTGCCACTCTATGCCTTCATGCTCCAGGCTGACGTGCCCCAAAGTAGCCTTGGCAGCCCCAGGGAGAGCCAGGCACCATTAAGCATGGAAATGTGCACTTCCTCTGGCATGAAAATGAAAGCATTTCTAAAGGCACTGTGAGGGCACCCGGTAAGCTGGCAGTGGTTCCCACATCTGCCCAAACCCCAGCCACAAGCCCCTTATTATCTGTCTTTGGAGAGAGGGCCAACTGGCCTCAAAATATCCCTCTGTTCACATAGCTTGATACTGGCAAGCAGAAGAGTGGGGAAAGCAGTAGGAAACAACAGTTTTCCTGTAACGCATGGGACTCTGAGCTCGGCAGAGACAGGCTTCGGCATATTCTGTGTATATCCTGTACTGGTTTTCTATTACAAATTACCATGAACTCGAAGCCACACACATTTATTACTTTACAGTTATGTAGGTCAGAGGTTTGACACCGGACTCATCAGGTTAAAATCATGGTGTGGGCAGAGCTGTGTTCCTTTCAGAAAGTTTCGGGAGAGAACCAGGCTCCCTGCCTTTTCCAGTTTGGCATTCATCTTCATTCCAGCATTCATCTTCAAATCCAGCAACGGTGCCACTCTCTGACCATTCTTTAAAATCACATATCCTCCGGCTCTATTCTGCCTCCTTCTTTCACTTTTAAAGGCCTTTGTGATTACTTTGGTTCCACCAGGATAACCCAAGATTGTCTCCGTTTTAAGCTTATCTGGTGAGCAAACTCACCTCCACCTGCAATCCCAACTGACCTTTGCCATGTGACCTAACACGAGCTCTTTCTAGAACGAGGTGATGGGCATGTTTGGGAGGCCGTCATTCTCTCAACCGCAGCAGGTAAGAGTCACAACAGTCACGCTGTTTACCTAGGTCTTGCACAAATTCTTCAGCATCCAGATGGAGCCAGTGCCTTGGTGTTTTGCAAGGTGAAAAGGCAACCTTCTGCAATCTACAACCTCTCAGTAGAATTCTCTCTTACTTCCACCCTGGCTGATGTCTGCCACTGACCTCAAATATGGTAAAAAAAAAAACAAACCAGAAAATATTTCACAAGAAAAGAAAATAAATGGTCAATAAACAATAAACATAAGGAGTCAGGCATGGTGGTGCACACCTGTAATCCCAGCACTTAGGAAGCTGATTGTTCCGAGTTCAAGAGCAACCTGGGCTACAAAGTGAGCTCAAGGCCAGCCTGAATGGCATAGCAAGACTCTGTCTCAAAAAGTCAAAACAAACAAACAAATAAAAAAACCCCAATGAATACAGGGAGAAGATTTTAATGCTTCTCTAGAAGTCATAAAAACACATTTTTTGTTTATTAAATTGGCAAACACTTAAAATGAAATAACCTACTGGCAAGGAGACGCAGAGAGATACAGTCTCAGCCCTGCTGCTAGAAGCATTCTGATGGGATGTGCTTCTGGAAAATGATTATAGTGTGGGGTGTTTGCTTTGTTTTTGTGGTTCTGGGGAGTCAAACCAAGATTCATGTCGTCCTGCCCCAACCCTTTTTAAAAAAATTCTAGTTTGAGATACAGTCTCACTGTATTTCCCAGGCTGGTCTCAAACTTGTGAATTTCCAGCCTCAGCCTCCCAGAGTAGCTGAAATTACAGCCATGCACCACTGTGCCTAGGTACACGGTGTAGTAAGGACCTTAGAAGAGTGACAGTCTTCAGCCAAAAAAGTCCAATGCTTTTTTTTTTTTTTATTGGTACCAGGGATCGAACTCACGACCGCGCGCGCTTGCAAGGCAGGCACTTATGCCGTTGAGCTAAATCTCCAGCCCCAAAAATCTAATTCATAAGAAATTAACCAAAGAAAACAATCAGAAACCCCTAATAATTTTATAAAGGCATTCAGAGCCACATCATTTAAGAAATTGGAAATAAGCCAGGAATGGTAGCACACACCTGAAATCCCACCCCTCTGGGAGGCTGGGACAGAAGAATCACAAATATGAGCCCAGGCAGGGCAACTTAGCAAGACTATGTCTCAAGAAGCAAAAGGGCTGGGGATATAGCTCAGTGTGAGTCCTCACAAGAAGGAAGGAAGGAGAGAAAGAAAGAAAGAAAGAAAAAAGAAAGAAAGAAAGAAAGAAAGAGAAAGAGAAAGAGAAAGAAAGAGGAAAGTAACTTAAAATATATAACCGTGAATAATCAAATCAATTATAGTGCATCAGTTGAAATCTTAAAGTTACTATAGTACTTAAAGTTTCACTATAGTGAAAGTTGAAATCTTAAAGTTATTTTATAAAGCCTTTCTTTTCAGGCCAGAGATGTAGTGCAGTGGTAGAGCACTTGCCTCCCATAAATCAGGCCATGGGGAAATATACATACATATATATATTATGTCTAAGACACACACATATATGATCTACAAATGTAACAATGTGAGCACAGTTTCTATGCAAACATGCACATACACATGATCATCTCTGGAGGGATAGAAAAAAGTACTGATACTTGCTTTTGCCTTCAGGGAAGGATCCTGGAGAAAGAACTGGCTTTTTACTGAAAATCCTTTATTTATTCATTTATTTTAGTATGGTAAAATGCACACAGCATTACATTTACCACTGGAACTGTTTTAAAGTGTGCAGTTTGGTGATGGCACATTCATAGTATCATGCAACCATCGCCACTATCTAATTTAGGGACATTTTCATCACCCAAAACAGACCCCATGCCCACTGGCAGCCACTTCCTGTTCTCGCCTACCCTGATCCCCTGGCGAATCCCCTGGAGGTAGACGAATGTGCTGTCTACATGTAACATGTGGCCACCTGTGTCTATTTTCTTCTGGTTCTTAGAGTACTCAGGTGACTATTTCAGTGCTTCTGTCCTTTCCAGCTGTGTAATATTCCCCTGCCTCGTTGATGTGTGGCCAATTCTCCTTTTGGCTACTGGGAATAATGCAGCTAATAAGCCTTGTGGACCTGTGTGTTGTTTGAATACCTGGTTCAATTCTTTAAGTATCCACCTAGCAGTGGACTTTTTCAGAGCCATCTGATAATTACTGAGACCCCTTAGTGACTTTTGAATATTGTACATGCATATATTACCTAATTAAAAATTTTTTTGTTGCTTATTTCAATAAAAATAAGTAGAAATAAATTGTTTTAAAATCACAGCTTAGCAACCCTGCAAAATCATCTCCGGGTCAGTAAATGGTCACAGGGCCTAAAAGAAACCGAAGTGTGGGAAGTGAAAATTGGAATCCAATTTTAAAATGTGACTCAGAGAAAGAACCAGCAGGGATTCAGGCTTCAAATGCTGCCTGTCATTACGTGTTCCAGCAGCAGCATTGCCCTTGGCGAGCATGGGAAGGGCTGTGAGAACTTTTCCTAGACCCGTGTCGTTTAAAAAGAGAAAGTGGTCATTAAAGCTGGTTTTAATGTGAGATTATGTAGACTGGTGGGATGGTGCGGCCCCGGCTTTTTGCCCTGCCTCCTGCAGTGCCACGGATGTCCTCCAGGGGGCGAGCGCGGGAGCAGGAAACTGCTACAAGGAATCCAGGGCCGGAGATCACTTGGGAAATGCATTGCTCTTGAACTTTATTTTTAAAACCAGGAGACTTGAAAAGCCCAGTCGCTGCTGATCACGAAGGCTGTGGGCAGGAAGTGGCTGTGCGCAGGGCGGGGACAGAGGCTTCCACACCCCGAGCTGAGTGCAGGTCCCTGCTCCCACTGTGCCCTCCCGACCCGCTCTGTAACTTCATCTCGCAACCTGTTTCATGGGTCTAGGCTGCGGTCAGAGGGATGCTGTTTACATAAGACCGCCTCAGTGCCTGGCACATAGTAGGTCCTCAACACGTATTTGCCATGCGGATGAATATTCTCTCTGTCCCTGAGAACACGAG
>PVJX010043087.1:0-13838 GCA_004027295.1 Dolichotis patagonum | reverse complement strand
TACCTGGGCAAGTATTTCTGGTTTGAATTTCTCCATAGCTTTCCCTATTTGCATATTTATTTCATTTGATATCATTTCAGACATTTCAGGTGTATGGCTTCTTTTTTCTTCTATGTACACAGCTTCTAAGCTTTCTTGGGGAGGGCTAGGGCTTTGAGCCTGCCTTTTGGTCTTGCCTTTTGTCATTTTTCTGTGTTTCCTTACTTTGAGCAGTGTTCCAAAGCTTTCTCTGCTTATGTGGCAAATTACCTGTTACACCCTCAGTTCCTGGAGGGGCAGTGGCTCCCCCTCAGGCTCCTGGCTTCCTCAAAGGGTCCTAACTCCCCTCTGTGGGCTCCTGGCTGCTAAGTTGTAAGGCGAATGCTGGGTGTGGCCACCCCGGAGCCTGTGGAATCTCAGGGAGGCCAGGCCTCCGTGCCTTGTCCCAGGCAGG
Source organism: Dolichotis patagonum (assembly GCA_004027295.1). NCBI lineage: Eukaryota > Metazoa > Chordata > Mammalia > Rodentia > Caviidae > Dolichotis > Dolichotis patagonum. The sequence goes on along the minus strand of PVJX010043087.1, from coordinate 13,405 downwards.
TCTCCATGAGGTTCCCTGCGAGTGAAGGTCCTACAGGTCCCAAAGAGTCAGGCCAGAATGTTGGTTTCTGAAAAGTTCCTGGTCCCAAACAGACCTGGCCAAGATGCCAGTCTCCACAATATTCCCAATCCAAACAGCCCGGGCTACTACTCTTCGGGTCCGAGAGTTTCGGGTCCCAAAGAGACAGGCCGAGATGCTGCTTTCTGGGAGACTTCCTGGGGATGAAGGGCAGGGGTATGGGCCCAAACAGACTGGGCCCAGATGCCGATCTCCAGGCAGTTCCCTGCAGATGAAGGGCATGCTTACCAGTCCCAAAGAGTCGCACCGAGATGCAGGTCTGCACAGACTTTCGATCCAAACAGCCCAGGCCACTCTACAGGTCTGAGAGTTTCGGGTCCCAAAGAGACAGCCTGAGATGCTGCTTTCTAGGAGACTTCCTGGGGGTGAAGGGCAGGGCTACAGGCCCAAATAGACCTGGCCCAGATGCCGATCTCCAGGCAGTTCCTTGCGGATGAAGGGCGGGCCTACCAGCCCCAAAGAGTCCGGCCGAGATCGGCACCATCTATTTTATTGTATTTTGTTACAGGAATCAAAATAAGCTCAGAAATGTGCTAATAATTACCCTTCATAATCACAGGTAATATTTCTATCATTCTTTCCTGCACTTCTGGAGCCCACTGATATAATGATATAAAACCCCAAACCATATTATGTTTGTTATCAATCAAAATACAATTGCTGAAGTTGAACTGGCTTCACTATTTTGAAATTTTAATGATTGATTCAATGAGAAAAATATACAATTTTATTACTCTACAATTACTAATCCCACAGCTCAACAAGGAACAGGTTTCTCTACTATAGTGAGGTGGTAGAAACAAAACAGTGAGTTGGAAGCTTCCCGATCACACACTAAGTGTGCTATTACTGAATGTCTGTGGTCTCACCGTCCTCTTCCAATTCAGTCAATAAGCCTGAATTCCCCTGCAAAGATACTAGATTTAGATGGGATCAGGATGGTAGATTCTACATCATGGAACTAATACATACAAAAATTGAGAAAAATAGAAGATCTTTTTTGTTTTGTGCTTGAATAGGGCATGAGCTGAGATAACCTATAAAGACCACTCATGCAGAATCTGACCAAATTGTCACTCATCTCACACTTACACCTTCTAGAACAATAAGAAATAAATATCTGTTCTTTAAATCAGTGTGCTATAATCTGTGGTAGTGTTCTGAAGTAACAATGATAACTTTTATGGCAACTATTGGTAATTGGAGATACTTTCCTCAGCACCATAATGTTAGTGCAATGCTCTGTGTATCACACCTGTAGTGGTAAAGGTGTTAAAATTTCAAGCATCAGAACTTCAGAAACTTACATTTTTCTTCCTAGCATATTAAAATGAAATAAAAAGGTGATCAGAATATTATAATAACTGTTTATAGCTATCAGTGATAAGTGCAATACCCAGCTTTTTATTAAAAATATTTCTATATTAATAATGTCAAATATTGAGTGAAACATTTATTTTTACAATTTCTAATTCTATTTATTTCTATGATCCACCCCTTTGACTCCAACAATACCTAATTTTTTTTCAGAAAACAAGTATTAACCTCTATTATATGTGACTGTATTTTGTATTAAATTTCTCAATAGTTAAAAATAAATTTATATATATTCATATAGTTGAATTTGTGTTTGCATTGGATTTTGATGTTAAGTAACTTGAAATTTTTCTCATATTATGAGAAAGGAAACAAAGTGACTTCTAAGGGTTTGACTAGCTTTTGGTTCAAATACTTTTCTTAAAACCCTTTATAATTGGTGTTACATAAGGTATTTTATATTTTATATTTTTTGCATCTTAGATAGCTGTCTCATGGTAATTTTAAACCTAATTATTAGATGTATGAAGTTTTTTATAACTATTTAATACAACTGATGCACATGAGGATGATTAACTTGAATCAGTTTTATTATTATAGCTTCTAAAATTGTGATTTTTTAAAATTATTTCCATGATTATTAGTTGGACTTCTGGAAAAAATAATTTCTCTTTTCATATAGGCCTATTTTGTTATCCTGAAATGAAGTTACTTCAGAAAACATAAGATAAATTTTTAGTTATTTTCCTTTGTCAATTTTAAGATTATAGTATTCATGACCTAGTTAACTGTTCATGGTGAAAATGAATTTTTATATATTCAATCTGATTGAATGAACTCTTGACATTATTTTTACTACTCAAGTTATCCTGTCCTTGGCAAAAGGGCACCTTTAAATTAATCTTTTTTAGGTTACTTGCTAATAAGTGATAAAAGATAATGTAATTCCATTTCAGACGTCCTGAGCAAATTCCAGAGTTGGTAGTTTATTTAAGAGTTTGCCTCATACATAATATTTGTAGCACACAAATTTTTGTCAATAAATATACAACTATTAACAACAAGACTACAATTTGAGTTTAATCATTTGCTTGTAATTTTGCTTTGAACTGCATAACACTCTGTATATGACTTGAAATAACTGTTGGATGTTAAGCCAGCTTTTCATTACTCAGATTAAGCTTTGTTTAATTTCCAGTCACTTACCATTTTAAATACACAATTTATGTACAGAATTCAATTCAAATATTTATATATTTATACTAGCTCTTTCCATTTTATTACCATTCACTAATCATAGATTACATTTATTTTTTTTAAATATCTTTTGAGTTATCTTACTTCAAATATATCTCAAAATATACTTTCTATAATATTACCTAAAAATCTTCACTTACCAATGCAGAAAATGCCCCATTGTAGATTAAGGACAATCTATCAACCTATTCTATTTTATTGACATATAAATGTTTCTAATATTTTACTAATGAAAATAGTGCCAAAGTAAATAAAAATATTCAAGAATCATTTTGCATCTATAGTGTAATTTTGTGAGAAATGTATATATTTAAAATTATTTATTCAAAAATGTCATAATTTTTTTTTATTTTAAAGGTAGTGGAAATACAACAGAACAAGACAGAACAAAGGCAATTGAGACAGTGCAGTGAATTTGGTCAAGAAGTTCACAGCAGGTTACCGGGATAACAGTATTAGATACCATAGTATATTTCATTATCTTCAAAATAGTTGTCTAGTAAATTAAGTATATCAAAATGAAACCAAAGGCAGAACATTATCAATCAATCAAAAGAGAATACTGAATGGAGTAAAGCAAATGATCATAATGAAGCAAAACTGAAAACAACACTTGCTTTCAAAGAGAAGATAGAGGAGACCCGCCATATTTGCTATGTTGCATACAGTCATCCTGCCAAGAGATACTCAGACCTCTGTCCCCAGTTGCTAGTGGGGGGCTGAGGGAGATGGACCAGTAGATTCAAGAGGCAATACTGGGTCTTCTTCTGGCTCATGCCGGAGGAAGGCACTTACCAAGAGGGCAGGCAAATTGTTTCTTTGTGCAGGCTCCTGGGTTCTACCATGGCCATGGCTTGATCTCTGGGGCCGTTCTCTGGTTCTCCTTCTGGATCATGCCTGAGGAAGGCACTTGTCATAGTATTTTTAAATCTTTAGTTTTTAGAATACCTTTAGATAGATGGTAAAATTGAATAAAAAGTGTACAGGATTCCCGTATCCTCACTTGTATTATGTTTTTGTTTAATTTGTTTTGCAGTGTCTTTGTGGGGCAAAATAATTAATTATAACCAACTCATCATATTTTATTTTCATTAAAAGTTCCATATACCATCTATTTTCTCCTATAGTATTGTCTTTCAGTATTGTCTAGGAGTTTTAATCTTTTGATAGCTATAGTTAATTCTATGATCCATTTTTTAACCATTTTTAAAAAGAGTATTTATTTGAATCTAAACAGTTTTTTTGCATGTGTGTATCTTCTTAATCAGCATCATTCTTTGAAAAGACTATGTATTTTCTATTGAATCACCTTGGCTCTGTTGCCAAAGATGCTTCCATTATTTAATGGAGCTCTAATTCTAGGGTTTCTATTCTCTTCAACTGTTCACCTAATAAAATTTCAATATCATATTATTATAATAATTGTAGGTTTACAGTATATCTTAATCATATCTACTATCAGCCTCCATTTTTTCTCTTTCAGTGGTATATGGGCTAATCTGGTGCTGTTGCTTCTTCATACATACTTCGGAGCTAGTTTTCAATATTCATAAAAGTAATTTTTGATATTTTCATTGCTATTGCACTGATGATACAGACTTCTGACATATATTCAAGTATTTTCTCATAACATTCAGAGGTCTTCATTGGCAAAATCTGCAAAGTCCTCTTTGTATGGTCTTATATTCAGTATATGATAAAAAGAAAAAATCGGTAGTCACAAAACTCTGTAGTTGAAAATTATTAGCTGATTGAAATTTCAATTTTTTTGAATAGACATTTTTCAGATGGCATACATATATACAAAAAAGTGTTTAACATCTCTCTTCATGACAAAAATGAAAATTTCATCTCAATTTTTCAGCAGGTACAATATTCTAACACCACCAATGTATCCCTCAAATAGCAGATTACCAAAGATACCAAAGACACTATTCTAATACTTTCTGTCTTACTAAATACTGTGACAATAACTGTTGCAACTTGAGGTATGACACAAAAACTAGCATGGACTTCATTACTGTTGCTCACTATTTCATGGATAGTTTTTTTTTTTTTGTTATACTGTATGTGGTATTAAAGTCCACATCAAATTTTCTTTCTTTTTGTTGCAGCTTAAATGTGTCTCTCATACTTATGTATTGGAAAATATATCCCTAAAGTCATAGATTACTAATATTTAGATGTGAGACATTTGAAAGGTAATTAGAAATAAAGGTGATCTTAAAGAAGGGTCTGCATATCTACATTAGTGACTTTATAAGGAGAGTAAGAATCAGACAAGCTAGCAACTTAAGGACTTGGGAGTTCTAAACAGCCAAGACATTGTAACAATATCTAACTTCTGGATCTTGAATTTTCCAATTCTCACAACTGGAAGAAAGTGATTTCTTTAAAAATTACCAAAATTGTTACTTGGAGCTATAGAACATAGATTGAGACAGAAAATTGGTGTGAGAGTGGGATGTTATGATGAATATTGAATACATGAAAATGTAGATGTGCTTTTGGAATTGGTAGTGGAAAGAAGCTGGAAAATTTTTAGAGAAGTGAGATAGAAAAGAGTGTGTTTCATTCAGCCACCTTATCTTTGATAAAGGGGCCAAACATGTTTGCTGGAAAATGACAGTCTCTTCAACAAATGGTGCTGGAAAAATTGGCTATCCATACGCAGAAGACTAAAACTAGACCCATGCCTATCACCATGTACTAAACTAAAATCTAAATGAATCAATGATCTAAATCTTAAAATAGAAACACTAAATCTGTTGGAAGACAAAGTAGGTAAAAACCTCAAAGATATAGGGGTAGGTAGAGAATTCATGAATAAGAATCAAACTGCATGGGAAATACTTCCCAGAATCAATAACTGGGACCATATCTTATTAAAGAGTTTCTGCATGTTGAAAGAGATTTCCAGCAGAGTGAAAAGAAAACCGATGAATGAGAAAAAATCTTAATGGATTGTCCCTCAGACAAAGGACTTCTCTCTAGAACTTATAAAGAATTAAAAAACCTCAGACCCTCAAAATTCAAAGACGCAATCCAAAAATGGGCATCCGAAATGAATAAACAGTTCTCAGATGAACAAATGTGAATGGAAAATAAATACATGAAAAAATGTTCATCATCATTAGTACTGAGAGAAATGCAAATTAAAACCACACTGAGATTTCATCTCACCCCAGAAAGAATGGCCAGACTAGAAAAAACTACCAACAACAAGTGCTGGAGAGGCTATGGGGAAAATGGAACTCTTCTGCACTGTTGGTGGGAGTGTAGACTGGTGCAACCACTGTGGATGTCAGTTTGAAGATTCCTCAAAAAGCTGGGTTTGGAGGTCCCATTTAACCCAGCTATCCCACATCAAAGCATATTCCCAGAAGATCTAAAAACATCATACCACCATGATATATGTGCACCCATGTTTATAGCAGCACAATTTGTAATAGCCAGATCCTGGAAACAACCTAAGTCCCCATCAACTGAGGAATGGATAAAAAAGTTGTGGCATTTTTATACAATGGAGTACTACTCAGCTATAATGAATGACCACATTGAGATATTTATAAATAAATGGACATGACTTGTGGCCATACTCATAAGTGAAATAAACCAGACTCACATGTGTAAATACTGTATAGTCTCCCTAGTATGAGAGTTGATAAGAGTATATACAATTTTATGGTAAGCATGAGTCCCCATCTCATAGCTTTGAAGCCTTTCAATATTTCCATTCATCAGTTGAAATGGTTTTATTGTATTTTGTTTGACTATATCATGCATGATGGTATGAACAGCTGTTTTGAAGAAAACAAAACATTATGACAGCTATTGCTGATTTAATATCATCCTTCTTAGAATTCCCACCACACTTCTATTCTTCTACTACCATTGATTCTATCTATTACATTGTGTCTTATTGGGATTTGAATATGTGTGATAGTATAAACAAAATTTTTTATCAAAAATGAGATATTATAGTAGCCCTTGATCATTGTCTGTCATTCAGCTCAGAATGCCCTGTAATTCTTTCACTCTTTGAATGGTTTTTTACTATTTTGTTATGTTTGATATTATTGTATTTGAAACTATGCTCAACTATAGCAGAGAAAGAGATATTGTGATAGCTAATGTTAATGTCTGATTGTTTTAATGTAAAGTACTATGTTGCCTATGTTGTCCTGTTCTGAGCTGCTCTGTTCTGCCCTCTCTTGTTTTATTCTCTTTAAAATAAAAAAAAGTTTAAAAAAATAGAAAAGAATGAGTTTAATGACTCTAGTGAAGCATCAGAAAAAAATACAAAGACTGGGAAAGTGTCTTTTGGAGATTACTTAAATTGTTGTTGCCACAGTGCTCATAGATTTATACACAGTAAAGTCTATTTGGTTGAGACCTAAGTGAAAATGAAGCACTAAATATCAAAATGGAATTTTAAGGAATATTTTAAAAGCAAAAATAGACTGACAAAGAATGAGACTGAATTATACTGGTGCAGGAGACCTTTCCAGAAGACAAAATGACATAGTGATGAGGTGAGTTTATTGGTAGAAGGAATATCTAAACTGCAAAAACATTCGAGCCACAGCATGGCTGCTTACAGCAAGCTGTGAGACATAAAATGTGACATAAAGTTGTAGGTTACAATTAAAAGAGAAGCAAAGAGAAAGACTTGCAAAAATCTCATGATGAACTTGTGGCAAAGGACAATGTTTCTCCTTGTAGTGAGGAAGGAAAAAAGGAGGGAGGGACAGAGGTCCTACTGCCGCACCAGGCCCTAGATCTGAAAATTTCCACCACCTCCCAGTAGCACCAACCAGGGCCTTGAACTTTCACCACATGGGCCTTTGGGGGGACATTTGAGGTCTACACTATTGCATAATTCTTATCTTTGTAGTATTATTTCCACATGTTAATCTTATATCTTACTACTTAATCTCTTGCATAGCGTTCCATAGTTTAACAATGGGTTTTAAGAATTTGCCCCCATATTCAATTTGACAGTTGTTGTACAACTTCATCACTGTCCCACTGCAATTGCTAACCCTCAGTTTCAATTTGTGTAGCTGAACTGGCTAAAATTTTCCTTACCAGTTTAAGTAGTAACTGCACAACAAGACATTTAATATAGTGCTAAGTTTTTTTTAAAAACATATTGGCTCCCATTAAATAGTATTCATATAATACAAACACTTATATAACCCAATTTTCTCTTTAAAAATCCTTGAGACCCTTCTTTCATCTTTTCTTTCTAATATTTCCAACATGTTTGTACATGGTTCCCATTCTTCTTTCTAATCATCTCTTTGAAGTGTGTTTTTATTGCATTATTTTGTATTCACTCTTTTAGTATGTTTTCTATTGATAGTATAATTTTCTACTGATGTTTATATAAAGACCATGTTTATTAAATAAATGAAACTGAGGCAAACGAGCCTCAAGTATGAGGTATTGTGCTTACCTGGATAGGTGTGACACTGTGTTGATAATTTTCTGGTAGTTGTGCTATAAAGGATAAAATTTCCTTTGGTGCTATTGTTTTTATTTCACTTGTTTTTAGAAATTATTGCTGACTTCTTACATAAACATTGGAGATATGTAGTTCTGTAAATTGTATTATTCTGATATAGGAACCCTACAAATACCCTGATAGTGTGTGGCTGAAAGACAATATTCAGTAGTCTGATTTAGTCTTTTTTTAATTGATTTTTAAATTTTTTTTAATTTTTTTATTTAGTCTTTTAGTTTCCTAGTGCTCCAGCTTTCACATTCACAAAGCTTCTTTTTCTTTTCCTTTCTTTTTGTTCTTTTAACCTCATGTTTTATTGGAGGAAAAGTCCTGTTAAGAAGAACACAAATCCCTGTGTACATTTAAAAATCAGTGCTTTTCTCAAACTCTAGGTGCACAATAGTTAACTATTGTGTTAATTGAGTAAGAAATGTCTGACTAAACTGGATCATCACAGTTCTGGGTGTAGCTTAAGGAATTTTACTAAAAATAGAAGAAACACCCAGGGTATGAGTGGCACCAACCAATAGGCTTCTTCCTTAAATGGAATAAGAGGACATTTTTAAAAAAAGGTCTTTTCATTTCTTCAAAGCAGATCTGACCTTCACCATCACCTTGGATGTCATATGGCCTCCACTGCAGACCCTTCAGCCTCCAGCACAGACCTTTAAGTCTTCTAGGCTGACCCTTCAGCCTTCTGTTACAAACCCTTAGGTCTCCTGATACACTCAGATGGGGCACTACACCGAGCTCCAGACCATCAGCTGGATCCTTGAGATCTGCATTGTGCAGACAGACCTTCAGCACAGATTCACACACCTGATTGTGGGCAGCCATTGTAAGGCCGATCTTGTAAATCCTCATGCATTTTTATATCTTGCATTAAATCTATTTCTCTAGTAAGCAATGACTTATGTAATTCTCACTTGAAGACTCTAGTAGTACTATTCAGGGTTTACAGTGGTTATCTTTGGTGCTGGAACAAAGTATAGGTAACTAACACCTTAAAAAACAAAATTTTATGTTGGCTTATGCTTTCAAAATTTGCAGTCTAGAGTAAGCTGGCTCCAAGACAAGTAGCATGGTGGAGGAAGGCTGTTTACCTCATGGCATCCAGGAAGGAGAGTTACTAAATAAGAGTTAGAAAAATATATTCTTCAAGGCCATAGCCACAGTGACTTATGCCCTCCAGCTGGGTTCCAAATTCTAAGAGCCATTACTGCTACAATCATTACAACTACTAATTTATCCACTGATGAATTAGCTCTCCACCATCTAATCACAGTCTAAAGGACCCACCTCTGAACACATGAACATTTGGGGAAATGTTTTTTTCACAAACTGTAACAAGATTTAACTCTAAAGTGTGGGGCCCAGTTTGGTTGCCCTCTCCAGGCTTTTAACTCTCAAATTCATCCACACTGAATACCCTAAAATGTATCAGTTATAATTTATATGTTGTTGTGGTAATAGTACTTTTGAAATTTTGTTTTCCAATGAACTGTGGTATTTTACATCTCCCTGATGGGGTTTGGTTGGGGTCTAACTGTGTCCCACAAAGATATATATTCTAGACTGTGGTTCCTAGTATGGACATATTAAGAGGTGATGATACCTTGAAGATGTGAGGCATACAAGAATGTAGATAGATAGTTAACTGGAAGCATAGCCTCAGAGAAAAATAATGTAGCCCTCATGAGATCCCAGCTGGATGTCCCTAAAATCTGCCCCCAAATCCTATATGCTAAAAGCTTGATTTTAACCTTGGTGTTACTCAGATGAAGTAGAACCTGGTGGAAGGCTGTTAAGTCACTGGGAACATGACCTTAAGGAAACATTGGAGCTCAAATCTTCTTTAATTATTTTTCCTTTCTTGAAAACCGTCAGAATGGTAGCTTGCTCTATCATATCTTACTCACTGTGGTATAATGCTTTGGTAGACTCCAAAGGGCAGTGGGACCAAGGGATTTGGGAATGAATCTTTTGACCCAATCATCCAAAATTAATCTTTCCTTTCATAATTTGGTTATCTCAGATATTTGTTAAAGTTGTAGAAAACTGACTACTAACATATTATTTAAAAAGTGTGTTGCCATTAAGTGTGACCAACTTGCACATTTGGTTCCTTGTGGACTATTTTGTTTTGTCCTTCTCTTCATATTGTGTGGCAGAAACGGAGGTCCTCAGCAGAACTTCAAAAGATAAAGTCACTCTCTCTTGAATGTCCAGCCTCCAAAAAAAAAGTAAGCTAAATGAATGTTTTTCTTCTAAATTACCCAGACTCGGATGTTTCCTTTTAGTAACAGTAGATGGAATGTCATACTCGCTTTTGTCTCTCCAATTTTGAGGGTTCATTGAACTAAGGATATGAACTTTTTAATGGAAATATGAAAGGTTATCCATTTTCTGTTTACTTAGCAATATTCTCATGTGAATAGGAGTGATGATTTCTAAAAATTCCAGCTGTTTTAGTTACTTTTCTCATCACTAAGACAAATTACCTGATATCCAAAGTTAAAAGAGGAAAGATTTATTTAGTTCACCATTTCCAGAGCTTTCCATTTGTAATTGCCTAGCTCCAAGCGAAGAGGTACATGACAGATGGGCAATAGTTCATGGCAGCAGAAGATAGAAAAAGCAACAAAGGAGGGACAGACAAACTTTTATTTGTCCCCTATATTGTATACCATCTACAGGGACTAGAGTGGTGCAAATCCAGTCAGAGGACTGTCCAGCAATCACCCATTGTTAATCCCTTCATTGCACTAGGAACCAATCACACACCAGTTTCAGTTACCTCCAAAAATATTCTATGTCCACATGAAACTTTGGGGGAACATCCAAACACAAACCATAACACTTTCATCATATTTCATTCATTAATAATGAGTAATTACTATAGTTTATGGTGCAGCTCATCTCCCCTATCACCAGAAAAATATATCAAGGTCTGAATAAGAGTAGGCAGTATTTGTGTATGGCTATATTCTAAAATGTTCACTACAAGCATGAACCTTTAGGGGGACACTGAGACACAAACCATAATGCCAGCCAAAAAACAAAAGTGTCCTCATAATTCTATTGTTTTCTGTTTATTAAAAATATATAGTTTTCCTCTGTTGCCTGAACAGGAGCTATAAACACACTGTAAAATTAACAGACATTAATCACAATAAGAAGTTAATAGCACCTTCCATCAGATAAATTTCAAAATAGTATAGGAAACAGGTCCAATACAGGAAAACATGAAAGAGTAAGAGAGTGATAAACATATATGCTATAATTTTGAACCTACATGCTAATTTCATTTTTAAAAAGAAAATGTGTTATAACAGGTATATAAATGCTAACTGGATGAGAGGGAGAGTTTTAGTGGATATTTAATTAGTATATCATTATTTAGCTTAAAATAAGTTCAAAGTCTGCGGTTCGAAAAATGATTGATGGTAGGAAAGAGAGATTAGACATTTGATAATATCTTCTCCTGTAGGATATAAAGAAGGTTAGACCTGAAAGCAACAATATGTTTTTTTAAATGACGCTATTAAACTGTTTTCCCTCCTGGGAAAGGTTTAACTGTCTTTTCCTTTGGGGAAAATAACTAAAGTAAAGTGATAGCATTGCTAAACTGTGGACGGTGGTGCCTGCACCAATTTTGTAGCTATAACCTTGAAAAGACCTTTAGTGTTCTTTGCATTACTTACCTCATCAGTAATATAAATATAATAGGGATTTGGGAAAGCTTACTGAGATAATGTCTCTAATATGGATTTAGAAATAAATTAGAGAAATTAGTTTCTTGTGTGTACAGCCACTGGCAAAAATGATAAAGCAAACGTTTACTGTACGTGCTGTGTCAGAGGACTTTTCAACCAGCAAAATACATTCACACCTTTAAAATTTCAAGTAAGCCAACATAACACACTGATTATGGTTTTTAAATGTTTAGATATGCTATTTAGACACAGCTAGAAAATCCAAAATCCCTACATGAGAATAGTGCTCTGGGACTAATTTCTGTTTATTATTTTACATCTCAAGTTCTATCTCATAAACCAGGAAAAATAGTGAAAATATTTCCACTTTTTACAAGCCATCCTGAAATTTCATTTAACCTAGGAGTAAGTACCTATTAGGGAGTTTGTAGGTGTATTGTTTTAAAGTAGAGATTTTTGTTGTAAAATACATTTTAGCATAGAATGACTTGTGCTTCAACACTCAGACCTCTTTGGCCAAAAATAAATTTCCCCAAAATTTCTTTCATGATCATAGTCTTTTTTAAATGTGATTAAATTAGAGTAGTATATGTCCCTGATGATTTCATTTTGTTCTAATCAGATAGTTTCCCTCACCATAAATATTCAAATTTAATGCTTTTTCATATTCACTTTTCTCAGCTTCCAATTCTCTCATTGACTCACCACCACCATTCTGATGGAAAAGCAGAGAGACATCACCCTTTCAAGAGAGCACTGTTGAGTAGAAAGAAAACTCAAATATAATGAACGTAGAGTATATAGATTTGGCAGGCAGTGAAATGGTATGATAAAGCCACATAGTTGTGTTTTACAAGCAGAATAGAAAATATTTTTTTCAATAAAACATCATTTTCTTCCTAAATTCCAAAGAAGTCTACATACCCTTGGTATTTGGGGAGTGGAAGGGGTGGAGTGCAGAGTCATGGTATAACTTCTGAGCAATGGAAATTAAAACACAGCACTGTAACAATTTCCAGAGCATGCACATGAAACGTATCTAGTATGGATGTTCACTTTCTCAATCATTTATAGCAGCTTTCATGACTGTTTATTGATAACAGGAAGTCAAAAATGGAGATTGCATCTAAGATTAAGTAAATACAGTGGAGTATATTTCAGCCATAGCTTTACTAATTTGTTCTACAATGTTATTAAGCATTACATTTTCACTGTGTTCAGCAAGTAATTTCAGATACTTCTTAACATATAGAATGTCTGTAGGTACTGAGGTTTGGGAGACAACATATTATAAAGGGAACTGTTTACTTGTTTTTTAAAAATGAAATCTAAACTTAAAACATAATTTTTCTCACTAATATTTAGCTACTTTTATACAAGGAATCATTTAGGTTCTTTAAATATTGAATTCTGTAACTGATAATACAGAAGATTTGATCAATTACTGTACATTTAGGGTGAAATATATAGTATAACATTATATATATTATTATATATAATATATTATATATTATATATAATATATAAA
>PVJX010043086.1:0-13842 GCA_004027295.1 Dolichotis patagonum | reverse complement strand
ATATCATTGGTGAATGTACCCTTGATTTCCTTATTGTGTTTTTATGATATTTTCTAGTTCATCCTAACTATGACATTATGTATTTACATAATGCTCAGTTTTCATTATTTTATTCACATTCTGAATTTCTGATTACTTCAAAAAGAGAGATGACCCTCTTAACTTTGATGAGTACCATATATGTCTGTTTACGAGAGTACGGTGTGTGCCTGCATCTGTATTTAACTACCCTAAATGTGCTAGTTTGCCAAGTACTTTCTCTAAATATAGGAACTCTCTTATCACATCATTTTAGGGTCCTAACAAGTATATGCTTTTATGTTTCACAATAGGTAAGTCAGATCGATTAAAAATTGACTTCTAACTGTACAAGGGTTCCAATTATAATTTTAAATATCATTTACTCTTGTACTATCTTTTTTATTTAAAGAGAAAAAAAATAACCAAACAAAACAGAAAAAGGGTAGCAACAATACAGAATTCCAAAGGGAAAAAATAAAAGAACAACAACAAAGAAAACACTAAGAAATCACTACTTAATAAGTTACCCACTGTCATCATTGGAAATAGTTGCTCAAGTTAAAAAATTAAAGCATACAAAGTACACATTCAAACAGTAAGACTGTTAACAGTTCTGCTCAACAATCTAACAAAAACAGTAATATGGTCATCTATCTTACACACTTAAACATATATGCAGTTATATCCTTTAGAGCACTTTCTTTTCCTCTCTTTTTTACAGTAGCAATTATGCATTTTGGGTTTTATTACTCCTACAGTTCTTATTAATTTTTACATTAGAGACACAATGTGATATTTATAAATATGATACTTATTTATTTCACTCATGAGGATAGTCTCAAGTTGTCTCCATTTCCCTATGAAAGCTTCAAGATCATCCTTTTTCATAGCTGAGTAATATTCCACTGTGTAAAAATACCACATCTTTTTCATCCACTCTGCAGTTAATGGGCATCTTGGTTGTTTCCAAGATTTAGCTATTACAAACTGTGCTGCTATGAACATGGGTGCACATATATCACTGTGATATGAACTTTTCAGTTTCTCTGAGAAAATACCCAGGAGGGGAATAGCTGGGTTGAATGGAGCCTCCAATCCTAGTCTTCTGAGAATTCTCCACACTGATTTCCACAGTGGTTGCACCAGTCTGCACTCCCACCAAAAGTGGAGCAGTGTTCCTTTTTTCCCTGCAGCCTCACCAACATTTGTTATCAATTGATTTCTTGATGGCAGCTATTCTTTCCAGTGTGAGATGATATCTCAATGTTGTTTTAATTTGCATTTCTCGAATGACCAGTGATACTCTTGTATTATCTTTTATAGACCTGGTCTTGCTGAGAGACGGATCCAGTGTCTTACCCAGGGGCAATCATTTCATAATGTTATTTCACAATTTTTTCTCAGTGTTTTGGCCAAGTGACTATTCAACTGAAACAAACAATATCAAACCTCCATAGACACGTGATCAAACACACACTAGTCATTTGTCAGCATTACTTACCAAGGGCCACCAAAAGTGGATTTGTGATATAGCTTGACAAAGAAATTTGATACTTACTTTCTCTTATTTATAATAAACCATCCTAAAGGGGAATCACTATCAGAGCTTGGTTCTAAAAATTAGCTCTGCTTCTCAGAACAACTACTCTGTTTTCATCTTAAGAAACTGAGAAATGTTCAGCTATAGTTTGCACGATACTCAAAGGCAAAAGAACTCTGGGTTTATTTTTACCTCTTCCCTGCCTGCCTTTAAACCAAATCTTGTTTTCTGCCCTCTCATCTGCCTTTTTAAAAACCTTTTATTACTGTGTGACACTGTCACTTGAAATAATGTCTGCAAAAGTAAAGTGTAAAGAGACTCTGCAGCGACTTGCCTCCTATTGCTATTTTGCTTAATAAATATCCAAACACTATCATTTTGACCAGGATACCCCAGTGAAGGTGAATAAAATATTTAATTGCTAAATTTATCCTGATCTTTTGAGTTTAAAAGATATTATAGTTACTTGCAAAGATTATCATAGTCTTTTAGGTTTACAAATTCAATTTCTTCTTCTTTGAAGGAGTAATTTGATTAACTTAGGAGAAACATTACCAAAAAAGCATTTTAACTGGAAAGAGTTTCATACTTCTGCCTTTCAGTCTACACTCAAATCCATAAAAATCTCCTACATATTCTATTTAAAAGATAAGAAAGGTACGGTTCTGTATGTTTACTGGCTGAACAAAAAAACAGAAAGTATTTACAGAATACACAAGTAATTAAAAAAAGTGACTATCCATTATTATCTAGGTAAATGGAAAAAATATAAGGGATAAGCAATTCATTAAATTTCTTTTAAAATTTATTGTGTTTGACACAAATTAAAATATCACAAATTCAAAAGCTCAAATAAATAAAAATCATGCTTAGAAAAATCCTTAAAATGAAAACACCTCTACCCCAACAAAGACAAAATCATTATCTTAAAACACTGAATTTTTATGTTGAAGTTTTGTATCTTGCATAGTAACAAAAAATGAAAGTTGAGAAACCAAGCAGAAACAACACTGCCAACACGTCAAAAATCTTAACACTGAGTATTAAAAATATATATTATTATACTACAGTCTTCAAAGACCTTACAAATTCTTTTAAAGTGAACAAACATTGCTATGGTTTGTTCACCAGAAAAACTAGAAAACGCGAAAACAAAAACACAAGGAATAATTTTCAAACAGCATAAAGCAAGTTGTGATCCTGCAGATAAGAAACAAATGAAGGAAATCTTAGAATCATCTGCATTCCAGGCCATAGCATTTCGAAGGGAAATCTAAGTATATCACAACATTTAGACCAAGCTATGGAAATGCAAGGGAGCTGAAGTGGCTGGAATTTGTGGAGCAGAATCTTGGAAAGGAATAAGCTATGCAAAGCAGCAGCTTTAGAGAGTTAAGGTCTTCAGTCCAACACTGAATATTATGTAATACATGTACACAGTGAAAATCTTTGAGGTTACGTAAAAATATTGGAGATGCATAAACTGACCGATTCCTAGACGTTGGACAGAGTTGCAAGAGGTGTGAGTTCCACTGAACCATTAAGGAGAGTCCTTATTTGATTCGGGGCATTTAGTAGAGACTCAAGAATGGTCACAGCGTAGATAGAGGACAACTAAGTCAGTTCCAGAGTAAAGACTATTCTCAACTGGCCCTAACCAGTAGTATTTTCTACAATTTTGGAAATAATTTGCATTTGTGTTACACAGAACAGTAGCCACCGGCCACATATGGCTTCTGAGTACTCAAAATGTGGCTACTGTGACTGTGGAAATTAACTTTCAATTGTATTTGATGAAAATCAATTTAAATAGCCATGTTAGCTTCAATTTTCGACTACCCACCAGCATTGAGGAATTACCAGACCAGATTCAAAAGGATCAAGCTAATCTGAAAGTAATATATTTGCCTCCAAGAATAAAATCTAAAGTTCAAAAAAATAACACTTAAGCCAGCTGTACTGGTACATACCTGTAATCGCCTGTAACTTAAAAGACTTAAAAGACTGAGACAGAAAGATTGTGAGTTAGCGCACCAGTCTCAAGCCCAGACTGGACAACAGAGTGAGACACTGTCAAAAAATTATTTAAATTATTTTACAGCAAATCAGGGTTTTCCTGATAGACTGGTAGAAGTGACAGTGTTTGACCTCTAAGACAATTTGGACAAAAGGGGTGACACTTTCACATTTGTCTCTTGACTAACCCAAAACCTCTCTCTGCAAGAGAAGCCAAAGATAATGTTCCAGGAACACTCAGGCAGCCCTGTAAGGAAGCGGGTGGAGAGTATCTGAGGTCTCCTACAAAAGCCAACGCCAACTTTTCAGCCACATGAGTCAGCTGGAAACAGATTCTTCACCCCCCATTAAGCCACCAAATGACTGAGTAATTACCAATTACCATTTGATTAAACAAACAGATCTGAAGTAAAACCATCCAGCCAAGCCACTCCCAAACTCCTGACCTACAGAAGAGCATTAGATGTGTGAATAATACATTATTGTGTTTAAAGCCACTATAATTTTCAACACAAAATCGAACTAACACAAATAGAAATTATTTTATATGAATACGTTTGGCAAGCTGCATTAAGAGTTCAAGTTCCTCAAAAGATACAAATACTCACAAAAGAGAAATAGAACATTTGAATAGTGCAGTCTATTTTAAAAGCTGAATTTGTAATTAAAATTTTCTCAAAAAGAAATTCTAGTGTGTAATAATTTACTTCACTGCTAAAAGAAAATAGCAAATACCTTTGAAAGTAAAGAAAATAGCATACTCATTCAAACAAACTCTCAGAAAATAGAGGCGAAGTAAAAGCTTCCCAGATTCTAAGCCGATGTTACTTGGATACTACTATGGTTTGAATGGTGGTTTCCCTTGTAACATTCATATTGTTACTTTATCCCCAGCACAAAGGCATTAACAGGTATGGCTTTGGAGGTGATCAGGGTATAATACAACTCCCTCCAAATGGGAATGACACTTGAACAAAGGAGCTAGGGTCTGACAAGTACCATCTACCTTCTCTCACTGAGGACCCAGTGACAAGCTACCATCTTGGAATCAGTCAGCAGCTGTCACCAGACACCAGTGCCAGTAGCTCGATCACTGACTTTCTGGACTACTGACTGTGAGAAATATATTTCAGTGTCTGTAAATCAGTCATTGGTACTTTTCCATAGCAAAATCAATTCAATAGGACAAACATCCTATCTTAAAAAAAACTGTACACTAATATCCTTTGTAAAGATAAATTTAAATGTTCTCTTAAAATTAACAAATTGAATCACTTTAAAAATAAAATAGTAAATCATGGTCAAGGAATTTTTTCCTCAGGAATGCAAGGTTGGATTAACATTAAAAAATCAATTAGTTGGAAATATTATGGAACTAAACAGCAGTCATGAGTATACAATTGAGTGGATATACTTAAAACCATTGAATTACACACTTTTCAAATAATTTGTGGAATGTGAATTATAGCTCAATAAAGCTATTATCAAAAATTTCCACTATCACCAAATTAATAGAAAATGAAAGAAAACTAATGTGATTGCTTTAAAAGATTATTGATAAATATTTAACAAAATTTATCTTCCATAATGACTTCAAAATACAGAAAACTACACTTGGAAGGGTATCTAAAATAAAGACAACCTAAGAAAAGAAACTACAGATAACATCATACTTGAAGTCAAAATGCTAAATCCTTTTCCTTAAATCAAATACAAAGAAAGGATATCCACTCTCACAATTTCTATTCATCATTGTATTATAGATCATAAATAAAGTGAGTAAATGAAAGGAAGAAATAAAACTGTTTTTATTCACAGCTAATATGATGGTCTGTAAATAAAGCCCTATACAACCTAACCAACAATGTGTCATTCTATTTAATAAAAGAATTTAATTATTTTGTGGGATACAAAGCCAATTGATAAAAGTTAATTTACTATGTATTTAACTTATATATATATATATATGTATATGTATACATATATATATACTACATTTTCTCCCACTGAAAATTAAAACTTAAAATATTAAGACAATTCCATTTACAATAAGAGAGACTGCTATTTTTAGCCAAGATAAAATAACAGGGATTCATTCTTCTCCTAAAAAAATAAAAGTGCAAAATAAAAAATTCAAGTGATTAGATATCAGACCAAAGGAGACAGTGATTCCTTCAAAATAAAAAATAAAAAAGTAACCTCCACAATGGGCTCATCTTACTGTCATGAAAAGTTTCTAGGAGAAGACAGGGAGAACCCACATAGAATCTGGTGGACCCTGAGTAGAGGAAATGAAGATAAGAGTCTCCAAAGAGTGCAGCAGACAGAATTCAAGGGTGGGTGCTTGGAGAAAATGGTTGCACAGAAAGTATATGGGCCTTTGGCAGAGAGGCGGAAGTCAAGACCCAAATACTGGTCAGCTCACAGATGTGAGGAAACTGCAAGAAACCAGAGGAAGAACTACGTGAAACATTAGAGGCAACAGTTCTCACTGCTCCCACAGTTCTGGGAATAGTGCCAGTTCCCAGTCAACAGATTTTAAAGCTTCATAATTCCTGGACTGAATAATCTTGCTTCAGTAATACACAATTTTTTGCCTAAAATAACTTGAAAGCAATATTTGAAAGGTTCACAGTTTCCAAGGAGTAATTTAATTGCATGTTAGTCCAAAGCTTAAGAGTACCTGGAAGTATACAATAATATCCAGTTTTTCTAGGCATGGTGGTACATGCCTGTAATCCCAGCATTCTGGGAAGCTGAATCAGGACGATCAAAGATTTGAGCCAAGTCTGGGCAATTTGGCAAATTGCAGGACCTTAGAAAATGCAAGATCCTAGTCTCAAAATAAAAAATAAGAAAAGGGTGAAAAAGGTGGGGCACCCTCAATCCTAGTATGCACCATGAATCCATGCCAAAATCACATCCTTAATCCCAGCATCACATACTGTAGATTCAGGCACTTCTGAAAAGCTTCACCTATGACCACATGAGGGTTTGGGGGAACATCTAGCTATAAGCCATAACATACAGTGAATTACCTTCTTCGGCCAGACCCCATCTCGTAACAGCACATTTAACTATGAACTCATCATTGCATGAATATAGCACCTCTAAAATCTAGTCACCCTCAATAGCTCCACCTCTGCACGTGAGACTTTGAGTAGATTATAGATTTAACTCATAATACCTTTGCAGCATTTGTCATAATTCCAATTAGGTTGTTTTCAAGTTGTTTGTTTAATATCAGTCTCCTCCAACAGATTGTAAACTCCCTATCGGCTCTGAATGTTCCTTCCTGTCACAAATTAAGAACAGGCAGGACAGTGTTAGCGACACATAATAGGGCTGCAATGTGTATTTTCAAATTATAAATTATGTTTAATTATGTGGTAATACAGTTATAAAATAAGTATAGTAAATCAGATATATGATGATACATGCAGGAATATAACTGAATACATTTTTCCCAACTAGAAAATGAATTACACCTAATTATACAAGCTTGCAATGATATGTTCATGTAAACTGTTGTGAAACTTGATAAACAAGACAAGGCCTTTGGGGGCCCAAATCCAGCTCACTTTCTTAGTAATTTCCTTCTGCCAGCTAGTTAACTCTTCACTGTAGAAACTGTATTCTCCTTGATAGTATTTAAAGAAACTCTTAAGAGCCTGCAGCTAGAATAACAGTACTGTAGGCCCTTGCTGTTTTAAATAATAGAAAAATCTCAACATTTAGTGTCCACCCCTGCATCCGGAGACATCAGGACAGCTGGAATGACACTAGCTTTTCGAGTGGTAGATATAAAAGAGAAAACACTTGCATTCTAAATTGAGAATTCACTTTGGCTTGAAAAAAAACAAAAAAACTCTCTCTTTTTACTAGTATATAAAAGGAAGTAAAGAATAAATTTTGAATTAGCCTACAATATTATATGTTCTTTCTCACATTGGCTGGGTGAAAAGTTTAATTTGATGATTTTAAGTGGTTTATAATTGTTTTAGTGGTTAAGTGTTTGAGAATGCTGGTTTAGATGATTGCTTGTTTGTTATTTGAAAATATCCACATCACTTTTATTTGCCACTTTTGTCATATAAAACAAACTAAAGGTTTGTAGTTTTTAGCAAATGGTTTTGCCTCAGTCATCCAGTAGAAGAAGAATTCCCAATATTCGTAGTTAGCCTGTCAATCTGAAAATGCCTCACCTTTCAACGAAGTCTTTATAGTCTACTTTGTAAAGATTTTGGTCAATGAAAAAAATCACCAACAGAAAAAAGGGAGGGGGCGGAAGATGCAGGCCTGCATTCGGGTGTGTGGCTGGAATATCTTCATAGAAGGATGCTGGTGACCAAAGCCAAAAAAATGTTGTGTATGTTTCAAAGTAAGAGTCCTTTTAAGAAGTGTGCAATGCACTTTTATTTTAAATGTAAAACCAAGAGAAATGCTGGGCTCTGTTGACCATGACTTCATGGTAACGTGGGATCAGCCAGGTGTCAATTTAAATGGCTGCAGGGCATCAAGACGACATTATATCCAGCCTGCCCAGTCCAGAGGCCTCTGTCTAATGCAGAAGAGATGTGTGCCAAGTACCTCAGGCTTCTCTGTATGGGATCAACGTAAGAAGACACCTAGAGCCTCCTGGAGTCCAGAGGTCCTGGGACATTTCTTTCTGCTTCGCTCTTGTCAGTCCTTTTCCCACATTTCTGGAATAGTAGAGACAGTTCTTAATAAATTTCTGTGTCTTATCAATCTTAGAATAAATCTGATACTCCTGAAAGATGATCACGCTTTGACTGGTTTTCAACCTCTCCATACTTACTGAAGCAGCAGGTATGGATGAGGTATAACTGAGAGCTCGGCAGAGAGAGGTGGTTTCTAGCAACAAATGACTGACAGTGTTTCTGAAGGGACAAGACTCTGAGCCACCTGCAGAACAGAAATGCAGACCCATGTGAAACACCGATTATGCCTAGTGGGTATTATTATCTCTTGTCTGTTAGATGTACCACCCTGTCTTCATTCACCCCAGAAGTTCCTAAGAGAGTGTGGAACCTGGGGTCAAACCCTATGCAGAAGTGAGGCCATTGCATGGGTGCCATCCCCAGAATGGCTCAGGGATCACTTGCTTTTGACACTGAACTCTTCAACCGTGTCATGCAGGGGTTTCTGTCTTCCCACAGCCACTATCTCATCACAGGAGTGTCAGTGGAAGTCCCTCAGAGAGGCCTGGCACAGGTATGAACCCATCAGTGAATCTGAGTTTTTGAGAGGTGACCAATAATAAACCACATGTCCTGGGGTCAGAAAGACGACAGATGACAAGATTCAGCTGGCTGGCAGCCCTCATGACCAGACAGGGCCTTCCATCTCCTATCCACCATACTCACATGGTGACATGAATGTAGGCCACAGATCCCCCATGCTCCTCTAGGGAGGACTCCGTATCACAGGCACTGAAACCTTAGGTCAGTGGAAATCTCCAGATCTACATCCTCACGCCTGGAAAATGTGTCTCCACCTGACACCTGACCCAAAGGCAAGCAGCTTTGCTGAAGAGACTGCAAAATCTAAATGAGGTCAGGTGTGTGGGGGTAAGCTTTCCATTACTATCACAAAACGACTGAAAAATCAACATAAAGAGAGGTTTATTTTATTTTCTCCCATAGTTTGAGGTTTGACTTCATGGTTTCATGGCTGCACTCTTTCAGGCTTTTGTCAAGGCAAATGTCTTGGTGGGAAGCCAGTGGAAAGATAAAGCTGCTCACCTCTTGGTTGCCAGGAAACAAAGGATGAGCTAACTTTTTTAACAAAGTCCCTACCCCTAAAGCCACTGGACTAGGAACCTGTAAATGGATCAATCTACATATAAGGCCCAAGTCTCATGGTCCAAACCACTCCAACAGGTCCCTTTCTGAATACTACCTCCCTTGGAAGCAAGTTTAAGACATAATTTTAAGATCCAAACCACAGCATCAAATATGCCTAGGTTCACATCCTGCGCTTGCTCCATGCCTGGCAAGGCTGACCCTTGAAAAACTATCAGTTCTACTGTCACCAGTGATATCACCAACAAAGCCTCACAAGGAATACCTGAGGAGAAGAGACACGCAGCAGGCACGTCCCTCATGTTCTGACTTGAGAACTTGGCCCTAAACCCCTATGAACACTGATTTCTGAGTACCTGCCCATCTCTTTACCTAGGCAGACATTTAGCTTTTTAAAAGTTATTTCAGAAAAAAAGAAAGATTTTTAAAAATCTCTTTATTGTGCACTGAATATTTTTTCACACCCTCCATTAGTATGTGAAGCCTGAACCCTACTGTAACATTTGAAGGTAGTACACACGGGAGGTACTTAAGGTTAGACTAGGTCATAAGGCTAAGGTCACCATGTTGGGACCAATAGCCATATAATAATGGAAGAAGGAGAGATCTGACTTGTGTGGGGCCAGGAGGAAAGGTAATATGAAGACAGCAAGGGGACAGAGGGCAGACCACAGATGGCAAGGAGTGGGCCTGATCCTTGATCTTGGACCATCCACCCAAAAAACCATGTGAAATAAATATCTTTAAGACTCCCAGTCCATGGCATTTTATTGGTCATCTTAAAAAGAAAACCAAATTGAATGAAAAATAAAAGATTATAAGTGAACGTCAGTAAGATAGAAAAGACAGGAAAACAACAGAAAAAAATCAACTAAGTATTAAACTGGATTTTGGATTAGATTAACAAAGTTGATAAATTTGAGGAAAATGGATCAAAAAGAAACAGAAAAACAAATGACTCATAGGGAGAATCATAACTAAATGACATAGATATGGAAAAGAAAATATTATTAACAGATCTGTTTGTAAATTGAAACTTTGAAGGAAATCATGAAATGCCATCAAAGATGAAACCAATTTTATACAAATCCATTCACAAAAACAGAAGAGGAGGGATTACTTTTTAAATATTCTCATGAGAAATGCTGACTTTTGACATAGCCTGAAAGTGATATTACAAGGAGAGAAAGCCATAGGTGTCTGTTAGCTATTAACACAGAAGAAAAAATCCTTAACCAAATATTGATGTAGAGAATCTAGTATTATGTGAAAAGGACAAAAATAATATATAAGATTGGTTCCATAAATGTATGTTTCTTTTACTTTAGAAAATTAATGTAATTGACATTGAAAACATTATGAAAAACACATACAATCTTAACACATTTACAATCTTAAAACATACAATCTGAAAACATTTAAAATAAGTCAACACTACTTTGTCCCTCTTAAAAAAAGATTCTTCTGTTGCTAAAAATGTTAGCTTCTTGGCCAGTTTCCAGTTTCAAAAAGAATGAATACTTATTTATTCATTAACCATTATCACCATAGAGTAAGTTACTTCTCCAGAACATATGTACCTTAGAACTGCAAATCTGCACACTCTGACCAGTATCTCCCCATTGCTCCCCTCTCCTGACACCTGCTCTTCATCCTCCTACTCTGTTCCCATGAGTTCAGCTTTGCATTACTTGTCTGCTTGTCTGGCTTATTTCATTGAACACATCTTCTGCAAGAGATAATTATGTGAGAGGATGGCTATAAGAATCAATTTCATTGTGGTCATCAGTTCATTTTGCATATGTTGACCAAACTATCATGTTGCACAATACTATATATATTGCACACATCATATATATATATATACACATATATATACAATATATATAACTTTATATATATAAAGTTAATTATACTTCAATAAATCTAGAGGACCTGAATAAGGAAAAATCTAATAAAAAAGCAAATTAAAACACTCCAATACACTTGAACCTGCTGAGAACTTCAATCTCATCAAGAATATCTCTCTATAAAAAAAAGTCTCAAAACTTTCATTTGCATTATTTCTGCACTTTTGTATTTCAGAGTTACATTTCTGGTTCACAATTTGTAAGAACAAACAATGACTTGTACATCTTAGGGATAATTTGGATTAGATCATCAAACAAACTTTTCATTTACCCAATACTTATTTGTGTGTGTGTGTGTGTGTGTGTATTAAAACATTAAATTTTCATTTCTGTTTTTGTACAAATGTTTGCTGTGTTAAGAGCAAAAATTCAGAAAGCATAAGATGTTTTACAAATATTAATAAGAAACAATGTGTAATTTAAAATTCAAATTTCTTAAAAACTTCTTCAATAGATTAAAAATTGAAAAGAAACATCACAGACTTCTAATTATATTAGCATTAATAAACTTTTAAATTGTATTGCATACTTCATATTTAAAATTAAAACCCTTAGGCAAATTAAATTTATCAGTGTAGTTGAGCAAGAAAAAAAAAAAAGATTCACTTCCCTGTCAGCTTTCAGAGCAAGTTCAAAGACCTAGTTTATAATAGAACGTGGCAGTATTTGTGATCTGACGTGAGGCGCACAAACAGCTTCACTAGTTACAGTGACAGCTTGATACCTCACAACTGCAGTTTATGGACTCAGCTGCTGGAATTGGCTGAGACTCAGCTGTTTCCTAAGTGTGTCCCTAAATTGGGGAAATAGCTCAGTGATAAGACTGTGCACATGCCTAACGCCCCAGGTTCGATTCCCAGCACTAGGAAATTAAAGTTTAAAATAAAGAATGCAAGGTATTTTAGCGTAAGTTGATCATTGAACTTACTTTGACAACAAATTTGATATGGCATACAAAATTAAAGCATTCGTAAGACAATGAGAAAAACAAGTTATGTATGTCCTATCACAAAACAAGTGTTTTCCAGTTATTAACCTTAGATTATCTTGCATTTACCTGATTTTGAAAGAAAATATCTGATTTTTATTAGGTAGAGTAATATGCAAGATAGGAGGATTTTAGTATTCCTTGAGCATTTAATTTGTTATTTATGTTTCAAATATTCTTATTAAATTTATGGGTACTTTCTAAATAACAGCAAAATACGTCAGTAAAAAAGTAAGTTCCAGGTAGAAGGAAAATTGACCTTTTTTTTCAGTAAAATAACCACTTTACCTTTAAATTCATATTCAACAGCACACTATTATCTTCTCAGGATATATTATTTATAGTACACATTAAATAACAGAAAACTCAAAACACACATACAAGCCTAGTTATCATTTCTCCTTGACAAATTTGCTGAAATATGTATGTGTTAATTTATTAGCTGGTCATTTTGCATATAATCACGTAATTCTAGAAATATTTGCCTTCAAAATAATAGACTGCTTAAAATATGCACCAAAGATATATTCTTTCTTCTAATAGATAATTATTCAAAATTAGTAGTTACTGATTCACCATATAATTGTGGACGCGCTTTTTAAAGTAACGTGGACCCACCCTTCTGCTTTAATTAACAATAAGTAAATGAGCACCAGGACAAAAACTGAAGTGCAGATGCAGTCTCTTATTTAATTGATGTTTGTAACTGATTGTTAGCTCTCTCATATTCTTAGTCATTTTTTCTTTTCCCAATCTTTTTCTTCTTGTTTCTCCCTCTGTCTCTCTGTCTCTGTCTCTGTCTCTCTGTCTCTGTCTCTCTCTCTCTTTCTCTGTGTGTGTGTGTGTGTGTGTGTGTGTGTGTGTGTTTCCAGGGATGGAGGAATAAACCCAGGGTCCTCACACTGAACTAAATCCCCAGCCCTTTCCTCATTTTCTTATAAAGTGCCCAGGCTGAGCTCAAACTTGCAATCCTGCCACCTAGTGCTCCAAGAGAACTGGGATTTCTGAGGGAGTCAGCTCTCTATACATGTGTCTGGGTATCAGAAATCTGTTACATCAGGGTGATTTATTGCCACCATGATACACGACGCCACCCCACCTCCAAGTCCTGTTAAGTTGACAAACAGACTCTGCCCATGCTCACATATCTGCGGATGCTAGCTTAATGAGTTCTAGGGATCTGAAAGAGTATTCTTAGGACTATTTTTTATAATATTATAGATCCAATATTAGCATTAAGGATATTTATCATTTAATTATAATGATCCACACTTACTATGAAAACCCTGTAAAACACTTGCAGGTTTCTGTCCTTAGTACCTTACCAAGCACTGACTATGATTTATGTTCAAAATAAAATGTCTAGTCAAGTAGTAACACAGATTTGGGAGGTAACTATGATGTAATATGAGTTGGAACTTTTTCTAAGACTGCTATCTTGCCTTTTAACTTGTTAACAATTTTGTAGCTGATTTTAACTTAGGCACAAATGTCTTAATTGATAAAAATTTTTAAAACTTTAAACTATTCAGGTTGCAAAGA
>PVJX010043085.1:0-13840 GCA_004027295.1 Dolichotis patagonum | reverse complement strand
TCAGTCTGGGTTGGAAGTGGTTTTCCTTTAGGATCTGAAATACTTCACTCCATGCTCTTCTTGATTTCATTGTTTGTGTTGAGAAGTCTGCCGTGATTCTGATAGGTTTTCCTTTATAGGTGATCTCTCTTTTCTCTCTAACAGTTTTTAGTATTCTATTCTTATGTTGGATTTCTGGGATGGTGATTATTATGTGTCTAGGTGTCGTTTTATTTTGGTTATGGCTGTTTGGAGTTCTATATGCTTCACTTATCCAGATGTCAGTTTCTCTTCTCATGTTTGGGAAGTTTTCTGCTATTACTTCTGTAAATATCCTCTTGATATCATTTGGGCTGTCCCCTTCTTTTTCATTTATCCCTATTAATCTTATGTTATTTTTCTTTGCATCATCTTGCAGGTGTTGAATTGTTATTTCCTTTTTCTTTTGTTGTTTTTAAAAGATCTCGTCTTTCCTGCTCACTGGCTGCAATCTTATTTTTGATATCTGAAATTCTATCTTCACTTTCACTGAGGCGGTTTTTACAGCTTTCAATAGAATTTTTGATTTCCTGTATATCTCTTTAAATCTGCTTTATGCATTCTGTTTGTTTCTTATATTGTTCCTTAAGGGTTCTATCTGTTTGCTTTGTTCCTCTAATTCTTTAGCTGTGTTTTTACTAGATGCATTCACTATTTCTTTCAATATTTTTATCAATTCTTCTTTTACCTGGGCAAGTATTTCTGATTTGAATTTCTCCATATCTTTCCCTATTTGCACATTTATTTCATTTGATATCATTTCAAACATTTCAGGTGTATGACTTCTTTTTTCTTCTATGTACACAGCTTCTAAGCTTTCTTGGGGAGGGCTAGGGCTTTGAGCCTGCCTTTTGGTCTTTCCTTTTGTCATTTTTCTATATTTCCTTGCTTTGAGCAGTGTTCCAAAGCTTTCTTTGCATATGTGATGAATTACCTCTTGCACCCTCAGTTCCTGGAGGGGCAGTAGCTCCCCCACAGGCTCTTGGTTTCCTCACAGGGTCCTAACTCCCCTCTGTGGGCTCCTGGCTCCCTAAGTTGTAAGGCGAATGCTGGGTGTGGTCACCCCGGAGCCTGTGGAATCTCAGGCAGGCCAGGCCACAATGCTTTTTCCCAGGCAGGTCTCCAGTAGGTTCCCTGCGAGTGAAGGGTGGGCCTACAGGTCCCAAAGAGTCAGGCCAAAATGCTGGTTTCTGCAAATTTCCTGGTCCCAGAGAGACCTGGCCAAGATGCCAGTCTCCACTATATTCCCAATCCAAACAGCCCAGACCTGTCTGCGGGTCCAGGAGGTTCCCTGTCCCAAAGAGTCAGGCCATGATGCTGGTCTCTGTGAGATTTCCTGGGGATGAAGGGTGGGCCTATGGGCCCAAACAGACCTGGCCCACATGCAGGTCTCAGGGCAGTTCCCTGCGGGTGAAGGGTGGGCCTACCAGTCCCAAACAGTCGCATCGAGATGCTGGTCTGTG
The DNA here is from genome assembly GCA_004027295.1 of Dolichotis patagonum. Classification (NCBI taxonomy): domain Eukaryota; kingdom Metazoa; phylum Chordata; class Mammalia; order Rodentia; family Caviidae; genus Dolichotis; species Dolichotis patagonum. The sequence continues at coordinate 12,359 of PVJX010043085.1, read as the reverse complement.
CGGACTTTCAATCCAAACAGCCCAGGCCACTCTGCGGGTCCCGGAGGTTCGGATCCCACAGAGTCAGGCCACGATGCTGGTCTCTGTGCGATTTCCTGTGGGTGAAGGGCGGGGCTACGGGCCCAGACAGGCCTGGCTGAGATGCTGGTCTCCGGGCAGTTTCTTGCGGATGAAGGGCGGGCCTACCAGTCCCAAACAGTCACCCCAAGCTGCTGGTCTGCGCAGACTTTCAATCCAAACAGCCCAGGCCAATCTGCGGGTCCCAGAGGTTCGGGTCCCAAAGAGACAGGCCGCGATGCTGGTCTCTGTGAGATTTACTGGGGCTAATAATGCAATTTCAATTAATGAAATTGAAAATGCAATTAAAACTTTATTAACAAAGAAAAGCCCAGGTCCACACAGATTCACTGTGGAATTTTACAAGAAATTCAAAGACTTAATGCCAACGCTCCTCAAAGTCTTCAAAGAAATTAAAAGGGAAGCATTTCTCCCTAACTCATCCCTGGAAGCACGTATTACTCTAATACCAAAACTGGAGAAAGATCCAACCAAAAAAGAGAACTACAGGCCAATTTCCCTAATGAACATACATGCAAAAATTCTCAGTAAAATATTGGCAAACAGAATGCAGCAAATCATCAAGAAGATTATACACCACGACTGAGTGGCATTCATCCCAGGAATGCAGAGATGTTTCAACATACACAAATCAATAAATGTGATTCACAGTATCAATAAAGCCAAAAATAAGAATCACATGATCATTTCAGTAGATGCAGAAAAAGCTTTGGATAAGGCCCAACACTCTTTCATGGTAAGTACCTTACAGAAAATTGGAATAGATGGTCTTTACCTTAATGTGATTATAGCCATCTATGACAAACCACCCAGCCAGAATCATATTAAATGAAAGGAAATTGAAAGCCTTTACTCTAAAGTCAGGAACAAGACAAGGATGTCTATTATCACCTCTCATATTCAATATAGGATGTCCCTTATCACCTTTCCCATTCAAAACTAGCCAAAGCAATTAGACAATAGAGAAATAAAAGGAGTAAGGATATGTAAAGAAGTTAAATTACTATTATTTGCAGATGACATGATACTCTACATGGAAGACCTCCAAAATTCCATTGAAAGACTTCTAGCTATAATACATAAATTCAGTAATATAGCTGCATACAAAGTCAACACTCAAAAATCAATAGCATTCCTATACACAAACAAGAAAATCACCTGGAGGGAAATAACAGTAGCCAAACCCTTCACAATAGCATCCAAAAAATGAAATACATAGTAATCAATCTAACAAAAGGAGTAAAAGATCTATTCAGGGAAAATAATACTACCCTAAAAAAAGAAATTGAAGAGCATCTCAGAAAATTGAAAGATATTCCTTGTTCATGGATAGGAAGAACAAGTATTGTGAAAATGGTAATTCATACAAAATTGTTATACAGATTTAATGCAATTCCAATCAAAATACCACTGGCATACCTCTCAGATCTAGAGAGATCATTCCTAAAATTCATCTGGGACCAGAAAAGACCTAGAATTGCAAAGGCAATTCTAAGCAACAATGCAAGGCAGGAGGCATCACAATCCCTGACTTGAAGTTATACTACAAGGCTACTGTAATTAAATCAGCATGGTACTGGAATAAAAACAGACCTTAAGATCAGTGGAATAGATTAGAAGATATAACTATAACTACAAACATACTCAGCCACCTTATGTTTGATAAAGGAGCCAAACGCATTCACTAGAAGAAAGGTAGTCTCTTCAACAAATGGTGCTGGAAAAGTTGGCTGTCCATATGCAGAAGAGTAAAACTAGACCCATGCCTATCACCATGTACTAAACTAAAGTCTAAATCGATCAAAGATCTAAAATATTAAAACAGAAGCACTAAATCTACTGGAAGAGAAAGTAGGTAGAAAGCTTGAAGGTATAGGAGTAGGCAGAGAATTCATGAACAAAAATCAAACGGGAAATACTTCTCTGAATCAGTAACTGGGATCTCATCTTTTTACAAAGTTTTTGCATGTCAAAAGAAATCTCCAACAGAGTAAAAAGGAAACCTAGGAATTTTGAAAAAAATCTCTGTCAACTGTCCCTCAGACAAATTATTTCTGTCTAGAACATATAAAGAATTTTTTTAAAATCAGGCCCCTGAAGTTCAAAGACCCAATCCAAAAATGGGCATCTAAGATGAATACACAGTTCTCAGGTAAAGAAATACAAACGGCAAATAAATACATGAAAAAATATTCAGCATAAGCAAATAATTATTCAGCAAATAATCATCATGATTAGAGAAATGCAAATTAAATCCACACTGAGATTCCTTCTCACCCCAGAAAGAAGGGCTGGGATCAAGACAACTACCAACAACAAATGCTGGAGAGACTGCGTGAAAGAGGAACTCTTCTGCGCTGTTGGTGGGGGTGTAGACTGGTGCAACCACTGTGGAGGTCAGTCTGGAGGTTCCTCAAAAAGTTGGGGTTGAAAGTCCCATTCAACCCAGCTACTCCATTTCTGGGCATATTCCCAGAAGAATTGAAAGCATCACATCACAGATATATATGTGCACCTATGCTTATAGCAGCACAATTTGTAATAGCCAGATCTTGGAAACAACCTAAATTCCCATCAACTGAGAAATGGATAAAAAAGATGTGGCACTTTTATACAATGGAATACTAATCAGCTATAAGGAATGATTACATTGAGATATTTATAAGTAAATGGATGAAACTTGAGACCATACTCATAAATGAAATAAAGCAAACCACATATGTAAATATCTCATTGTCTTCATAGCATAAGAAATGGTAAGAATACACAAGATACAAAATCCTCAATAAATACAGTGAAAGCATAAAAAATGAAGAACAATAAAAATAAAGGGAAAAGAAAAAAATATCTAAATTTCTATAAACACACAGGATAGCTAAGATTATTGTTCTACAAATTCTATATGTTCTTGGAACAAAGTTTTTAACATTCATAGGATTGGAAAAATTTTGCATGTTTGTGTCTGGTAGTCTGAAGAACTGTTGAGGATCAAAAATAACAGCCTTAGTTATTATGTTCCTACCACCATGTTTTGAAGGCTTATATCGTCATTGTTTTGGGCTCTTTGCTGTTGTTATTTGTCTTTGCTATTGTTATTTATTTGTCCTGTTTCTTGTTTTTCTAGTAACTTGCTTTGTTTTATTTTTTTGTTTTTGTTTTTCCCTGTAATACAGAAAGGATAAGTATACATGTAGAGGCTTATACATGCCGAGAACTTCTCCTAAACAGTTTACAAGATTCAATTATATTACACGTGAGGAAATGAACAGCTACTTTGAAAAAAAAAGAGACATTGTAGTGTCCATTGTTGATTCTGTATCGTCATGCTGTGAAATCCAGTAATGTTTTTATTCTGTATTCAGTGTGGTCGTAGTCTGTTTTGTATTTAATTTCAACATACACGAAGGTATGGACAACTATTTTGAAGAGAACAAGAGACATTATTGTAGCCATTGCTAATTTTCCTATTGTCTCATTCTGAAGGCCTGTAATGCCTTCATTATTCTGTTCTGATCTGTTTTATATTTTTTTGGATGTATTCATTGTGTGAAGATACAGACAACTATTTAGAACAAAACAAAAGACATTATGGTGGCCACTGTAGATCTCCTATTGTCTTGCTTTGAAATCTGTGTTACTTAACATTGTTTTCTTCTGATCTGCTTCATTCTGTTTTGTTATGTTTAGTTTTACTCTCTTTAAATAAAAAAAACTTCAAGCCTGACTGCAGAGTATAAAGCAATATCCCTCCACCTCCTTTTTCTGGACACTTGAGAGCACAAACACAAAGATGCTTTTTTATTAAAGAATTTAATGATAATAATAATGTACGAAGCAGTTGTGATTAAACAATTCAAATAAAGAAGTTGCAAAACTGCACTTATATAACTGAAAAATTTTTTTGGTGTGTTAGAATTCCTCAAAGGCTCCTATTATAGGAATGCAGACACCGTGCCTGTCAGCCTTCCATCTCCTGGTGGCTCTGTCTGTGCTCCCATCACGTGTCTTGTGGTTCTTCTGTATTCATGCTTCTGTTTTTGGTCTCTCTATGATGAAGCTTCACTGCCTCTCCAGTATGCCTTTTCTACTTGTTTGTCTTACTCAGTCTTGCTTTTCATTTAATGGTCCATTCTGAAATATTTTTAAAAATTTCATCCCTAGAAAGTTTTCTCTGATTATAAGTGGTGTTTTGCATCATATATCATGTGTACATTGTGCTTAGCCAATTAAAATGATAATTTAATTATATATGTATATGCTTCATAAACTTCCCCTTAACCAACTAACATATATAATAGTAATACATAGTAAGTATTCTGTGAATTTGGTGGATAAAAAAGAGGGAATACCTTGTGCCAGGATGTATCTCTGTGGTTGCTAGTTCTACTTTTTCTAGATTGTCTTTCTTCTAAGATATTTTTTTTGCCACCCCCACATTCTCTCCTGTGCATTCATTCATGGTTTCTCCCTGTCATATGGCAGTTCCAGAATTAAACACTATTCCTTCATCAGGATTTTCTTGACATATTTTCACCTTCACCACTGATAAAATGAAAAGATGCTCTTAATGAATTTTCTATAGATACTGCTGCTTTCTCAAGTACAAAGCACATTCTTTTTAACAAGTTATAGCACATTATTTTTATATCTTTGTCTTCTAATTTATAAACCTTTGGGGATGAGATAGTATTGCCATTAGTTTTGCTTCTCATAAATCTACTATAAAGTTGGGGGCATAGTTCAGTGGCATCACACCTGTCTGACAAGCACAAAGTCCTGAGTGCAATTCCCAGTACAAACAAACAAAACTACTATAATGCTTGATACTTGATGATTTGTTGAATGAATAAATTGGTTATTCAATAAATGACGGCTCTTTACATATAGCACCTGATTTGTCATCTGATTCAGTAATGGGAAACTGATGACTTCTGCTACTCACTTTTGTAATTCTGAAGATGGTATTCATTAAAACTTAACTTTATTTTTGATTTATTTCCTGGTCTGATCCATAATTAAAGAAGGAAAAGTGTCTTAGTTATTTTTCTCATTGCTGAGACAAAATACTCAACAAGCACAGACAAAGGAGAAAAGATTTATTTCACTTCACAATTTTTAGAAGCTTCATTTCATAATTGGCTGGCTCCAAGATGTCACAAAGGAGAAACAGTTCCTAGTGTAACAGGAAGGCAACAAAAGAGTAAGCATCAAGTGGCAAGCCTGGCTTCTCTCTCTCACTTTACATTCCATCCAGGTTATAAGCCTGGATGTTTAGTGTCACCCATACGCAGAGCAGATCTTCCTGCCATCAACACTTAGAACTATGTTAAACCAATCTGTGGACTAATTGCGCACTGCACACATGCAACCCCAGTATCACGTAGTCTAGATTCAGCCAATTCCAAAAAGCCCTACCTATGAGTACATGAGGTTTTGTGAGGACATCTAGATATAAGCCATAGAAACAAGCATTTGTTTCATCTCAGTGGGGAATTTGTATTTCTATGGTCATTCACAAAATAACCCCTAACAATACTGGCCTTTAACCAGTCAACAAATTATCATTTCTAACTAGACATTTCTCTTTTTTTCTTTTTATTTGATGATAGCAAACTTTTATTAAAAGTAAAAAAAAAAAACAGGCTCTGCAGAACGAGTTTGGGATAAGTAAAAATAAGAAAAGAAATACACCCTACAACATGAGGGTGGGCCGACTATGCAAGAGTGATCTAGACATTTCTAAATACAGACATGTTTACATTTAGATTTTGGGTTAAAATTGGTTGAGAAGAGCACTTATGGTGTATTTCCCACAAGTTATGTAACGAAAATTCATTCAGGAGTAATTGCACGCATACTTTTTGAATAACCATTTTTCCCAAGAAGAGCCATTAAACAGAAAACAAATAGAGAGGTAGGGTAAAATTAGGTAAACACAGAATAGTCATTGTGATAGAGTCATTTTTCATATCTTGAGTTTTCTTTTCAGGATATAATGGAGTAACCTAGCATATTATACATAGTAATATATATATATATAATATATATATATATATATAACAGCTAGAAGATGTTTCAGGCTATATTTTTGGAAGAAAATTTAGAGATATCTTCAGTAGCAGAGCACTTCTTTTTCTTTACTCCAATAAATCATGTCAACCTGAACTGTGTTCCTCCAACTCAGCAAGCAAGTTAGACCCTTAAGAAAATTTGTGACTATCATTTTTCACTTGGGCATGTTTCTTAGGGAAGAGTTTGTTGTGATATTTTTCAGTCTCAGGGACTTAGTAAACTATTGGCTTATGGTATTTCTGTTGAAATTTTTATTAAATAACTTGTCTGTTTCCTGCTTTATATTTTAGAACTATATTTGATCTTCCCATATAAATCTTGATCAGGACAACTGTCTTACAGAAATCGACTCTACTTATTGGTTAATCAATTATTTGATAACCCATGGAATGCAGTGGCACTGAAAGTTCTGTGCTTCCTGTGAATCAAAAGGACTGAGGAGATTGGTAGTAGAGTCACAAAGCATAAAATGGTTCTAAGAAGAGTCTGAATTCTAAGACCATGGTTTTGGGATATTCTCAGTCTTACCAAGACAAACTGGTGAGCATTTGTCTAACCTTCAGTTGCTACAAGTCTTGTGCAGTTTTAGTTTTACTGTTGCACACTTCTGTTAGAGGACGTGATTATCCAAAAGAAGGTGCTTCAGTAGTCTTATTTTGTAGATTAAAAGTGACCAAGGTTCTAATTTATTAAGTAAGGACAATATTGATGTTAAAAGCTAGGCTTTATTTAGTTAATGAGAGAGCTTTTTTCCAGTAACCAAGATTTCAGAATTAATCAATTATTAAGATTCATGTCTTTTAATTCAATAGGGATGTATTTATGCCTAAATTTCTATCACTGCAGCTATAACTGTATTAATAGCTACATTAAATTACTTTAGCAACATGGCCTAAGATAAATGCACATGTAGTATTCTGTCATCTCTGTCAGTCTATCTCTCTGTTTCTCTCTCCCTATCTCATTTGTCTGTAGTGTATTTTACAGTTAAGAAATCTATGTGAGAAATAGAAAAGTAACATTTAGTGAATAGAAAAGTCAAAACTAAAAGTGACAGTTTGAAGTCCTATCTAAATGATTTATTACAAAATTTGAGATAGGTGGAACCAATGCCATGATTTTCTGTTATCAAGCTTAAAATTTTCATCATTTGATGGCTAAAGTAGCTGTATATGATAGGGGAAAGGCAGAAAAGTTCTATAAATCACATATATAAAACTGTAGAAAGCAATGAAGTATTGAGAACTATCCTTCTTAAGTGAGCGTGACTGGTGACATAAATTTTATAAATCAAATAATATGCCACTTTAAAAGACTCTAATTAGCCAGATGTGGTACCTAATACCTGTAATCCCATCATACTGGAGGCTGAAGGAGGAGGGTTGTCAGGAATTCAAGAACAACCAGGGTTAATTAGTGAGTTCAAGGCCAACCAAAACTATATAGAGATACTACCTCAAGAAATGAAAAATTAAAAAAAATAGATTCTGTAGCCAAAGAATAATGCCTTGTTATTTAAGACTAACTCTTGTCAGTGAAGGAATACAGGCTATCTAGGTTAGTGTTATCAGAATTAAAGGTAAGTTATAGGATGCAAGTTATGTAAATTAGATTACAGCATCTCCTACTAAGAAAGCAATATTCTTTGTGCTTTCTAAAAAAATTGTCCCACTAGTCAAGTGTGAAGATGTAGCCATCACTTCATCATATGTTCATTCTGCAAATTTAATGAGTTCTTATTCCAAGCCAGGCACTATGTAGGTCTTCAGATTAAGCAATAACAAATCATCCATGACCATGGAAATCCTCCTTTGACACTAAGATTGATTTCTTGCTTGCTTTGCACAACTCATTAGCATTCCTTACAGTGTGACCCTCATCAGTTCCTGCTTCTATTTTTATGCATCTTCAACATGAATTTGTAAGAAACTCAATATCTTTTTCTAAATCCTGTTATAGTTGTAAAGAATACCATGGCATCTACGCTGTGTCACAGTGCCATAATTTCCTGCTTAAAAAATGTTCATTTTGACAGTCATATGAACAGGTAAGCAAAGTTGACTTTTATAGATATAGGTGAGAAAATCAGAGCAGAAAACCACGTTTTTCTCTGTGTGTCTACAGGTGTTGAGGGCTAACCTTTAAAAGCAAAATAATCTTAAAGCCTATAAAACAGAGCACAGCACTTTTCATAGCTTGAAAGAGAAATCTGAGCCAGGGTTATGTCACTTCCAAATATTAGATTGGCAACAAACTAGTTGAAAGGCATTCAAACAAAAGTGGGATGCCAGGTTGAAACAAGTCAATAGGATGTGGAGAACCAAAAGAAGGTAAAATGTTAGGCTGAGGCCATAAAAAAATTGGCAATGTTTTTCAAAATGCAAGTTGTACAAATCAGGTAAATTATTTGGCCTGACTTATAGAACTTTTTAGTTGATTTAAAATTGTAATCCAGATGTATGTAGAGTTGTACTCTGTTTAATACCAGCATATTAATCTTTTTAGACTACCAGCATAGTATCATAGACTGGTTCCATCAACATAAAAATTTATTTTCAGACAGTTCTGAATACTAAGAAGTCCAACATCAAGGTGTTGGCTGATTTTATTGTTTGCTGAATGCTCTTTTCTTGGCTGGTAGACAGCCCTCTTCATCCTGAAACCTAACCAGACAATGGAAAGGGGAGTGTGCTTTCTAGTGTTCCTTTTATTCTAGTAAAAGCACTAATCCCATCCTGGGACCATTTTTCTTGTAATATCATCCAAATATAATTCACTTCCCAGAGGCATCATCTCTAAATACCATCACTTTGCAGGGCATGGCTTTAATTGAGGACTTTTGGAAGGGTATAGTTTAGCCCATAGTATTCTGTACCTTGGCCCCCTAAACCTTATGTCTTTGCCCAAATGATAACATTTGTTTCATCCCAATAGCTCCCAAAGTTTTAACTTGTTTTAGCATAAACACTGCAGTCCAAAGTTTCATCAAAATATCATCAAAATAAATTAGATGTAGGTGAGAATTGAGAGTTATTGGAAGCCTTTCTATAAGCTTGTGGAACAGGTTCTATTCTTCAAAAATACATAGAATAATGGCAGATATAAGATAGACATTCACATCCCAAGAGAAGAAATAAGAAAGGGTGACAAGTCTCAAATAAACATTAAACTTGATGAGTTTTCTCAGATTGGAAAGATTGAGAGTAATCCTCTCTGGTTCCACGCTGGGTCTCCTGGACAAAATGAGAGTGCAGCCTGTACTAAAAAGTAGTAATTTTAATTCACTCACATATTTCATTTGATTTCCATGTCCTATGGAAATGTACAACCCTAACCATGATGTCTGTGAATTTTACCAGGTTCAGATTCTTAGTTCTCTCTACCTCCTCTTATTTACACTAAATACTGAAGAAACAGTGTTTTTCTGAAGGTGACCTAAGAAATTCACTCACAGATAACAATCTCTAGCACCTTGAACTTCACTGAAGATTTTCAGAGGGAGTATAAGGGACACATGCAAACAATTGAATTGAATACTCTTAAAATGTGATTTTGCCATTCTACTTCAGGGTTCTTTTCACTGTGTGATTTCCTGCACTCTCTCACATCTGTGCATCATCACCTATGCTCTTGTTTGCGCTACATCCTCTTTGTCCCCTGTCCCCTTCTCTCAATAACACACCAAACCACATCCTAGTAACCTACAATTGCCTTTCTTAACTCTTACTAAGGTTGCCTTCCATGCTCCCAGCAATCACACACAGCTACAATTGTTTTATAAATTATTTTCTCAAAACAGTTTCATCCCTGACTGAATTATGATGTAAAATTTAAGAATGTATAATAATGAAAAGTAATCTTTTTTTAATAGAAAATGAAAAATAGAACAGAAAAAGTAATCTCTGATTTTACCATTCTAAGGTAGATTATATTTCAGGCTGCATATTTCATTATATCTTGCATATATACATATAAATATATATATGTATATATAGAGATATCTTAAAAATGAAATACAACTTAGCAAATTAATTGATCATTTATTTTATTCACTTAAACTTAGAAACTTAGTCAATTTCTTCAATATTATGAATCTTTTTGAGATAGTCTCACTATATAGTTCAGGCTGGCATTGAACTCACTATGTAGCTCAGATTGGCTTAAATCTCCATGGAATCTTCCTGCTTCAGCCTACTGAATGCTGGGATTACAGATGTGTGCTACCACCCCTGGCTATTTTTTCTATTTTTTTATTTATTATAATGACTATTTAAAATTTGATTATGAGATGCCTTTCAGGTATCTCAGCCAGAAATAACCCAACTTATGTTTGATGGGGCCATGTCTTGTAAGTAGATGGGCACTCCTGTGATTCTGGCAGAGCGAATCTCAGCTAAGAGTTAACTTATTGTAGTCGAAAAAAGTGAGAATTTCAGAATGAGTCCTATTTTTTGACAAGACCAAGGCATTTTTTATGCATGCCTACCACACACAATGTGTATAATGTCTCAGAGATAAATATATTTCTATTTCCCTTTTTCGGAATATATGTGCTTGTCCAAATACACATGTACACTTACAGCAGTTCACACTTGGCATTACAGTGCACGCAGAAGATGTAGTTGTTGCTTCAAGTAGTTTGAAGAGCTCTTTTAGTTTAAAGTTTGATTTTATTTTAAGATACCTTTCACTTTCTGAAAAATTCTGAAGTGTACAAAAATCACCCTTCCTTCCAGTGACAAATTTAAAAGTAAATTAACACACAGAAATGTTGAGAGGTGTTTGTGTGAAGTGGTACTAGACAATTGTTATCATTGCAGTATCTGTAAGGATCCTCTCAGATGAGTAAAATATTCCCTGTTGTGTCAAGTGCCTTGTAGTTTCATTATATCCTCCTTCCCATTAAAGTACCACTTAGTACAATGGGATGCAATTAAGCCAATCAAGCCTTGGTGATCTGAAAGGTAGTTCTCTTCCAAAGTGTTTCATTTACTTCTCTGTGTTAATAATAGATGGTTTTCCCATATTATGCTATCATGGGTTACTCAGTAGTAAGGAAATATTTCAGTTCTAGATTAAATGGACAGAAATTAGTATATTTCATCAGCATATTCTCAATTCAAAGTTTTGGCAAATAAAGTCTTCATTTTTCTTCCTCTTTCCTAATGACTGATTCAAAAATATTACCCTTGTGTAGTGTTTTGTCAAGAAATGATTTCTGAATCTTTTAGTGTATGTTATGCTTTCATGTGTTTTGTCTTTCAACTTGAATCATAAATTCATGCAGAAGCAGGTATTTCTACTTTAAGTAGAGTCCTCATATAATGTTGATACTAAGATATCTTAATAATGATTATAACACTAAAAACCTAGCCTCACAGAAACATTATTATTTTTTCTCTATATTGCATGTCACCCTCCTAATAATAATTAATATGGGATGATTTGTGTGTTAAAAATTTTAACATATTTCTTTGAGCATGTACCTTTTGAGGGGTTATTTCAGTACTTACAGATTTAATGTTTTTCAGTTTTTTTCTACTTAATGACTGATATGAAGTGCTTTTCACTATCTTAGCCATTTTCCAGTTACATTTTTCCATACCCTTCTTGGTGTACCAGGTCTATATTTTCTGAAAATAGATATTTTCTCAATCTAGAATGTTTAGAAATTCTACCATTTTGTTTTATGCAGTAACACTTCATCCTACTTTACCTTGTTCCTATTAAGTCTGAATTAATGCTATGTATTCTTGGTTTTTATCATTGTATTTTTTTTCTAGTCAGCTTTTGGTTAACTATTTTTGAATTTCCTTTTGTTTCTTTCCTTTTGCTATATAATAGAAATTGCATGTGGTTTATTTAAAACTTTGTACTTACACTTCAGGCTAATTGAGTCATTTCCAAAATTTGACTTTAATAAAACATGTCTGTGGATTGCTCATTATGCTTCTCTTCTATATTTACATTATAACATTCTTTTTTTAAATTTTATTTTAAAAGGGGGTAAAATTAAGCACAACAAAACAGAACAGAACAGGACATAAGGAAGCATAAATTTCAAAGCTAGACAACCAGAGATCTTCACTATTTGTCATGTTGTCTCTTGTTTTCTTCCAAATGGTTGTCCTTATCTTTGCATATGGGGAACTCATACTAAGTAACATAGCCAATCTTTTCACAAGATGTGTAGTTCACTGGCTCCCACT
>PVJX010043084.1:0-13831 GCA_004027295.1 Dolichotis patagonum | reverse complement strand
AAACATAAACCAAAAAAAAAAAAAAAAAAAAGGCAGAAAGCGACCGCTGTACTTTTCTTTGTGCCCAGCAGGTGTCGCTGCCTCAATAGTCAAGGGAGCCCTCCACCCTCCCTGGGTTTGGAAGCAGTTGTACAGAGAAGGGGGGTTCCCACATGTTGCGGGTGGGGAGCCTCGGGCTACCGGGACAGGAGAGAGTTTTAACTTCTCTAGAGAAGAGTCCCAGGTTGCTTCTCACGGTAGAGGCTTATATTTTGAACGCATACTAAGATTGCGGCTGTGTCTCTGTGTGTAGTGGGAGCATAGAACCCAGGCCCTGGTGCAAGCGCTGTGTCACGTTACTACTCCCCCCTCCTCGGGCCCTAAACAGTGTTTTGTTTTGTTTCATTCTGTTTTGTTTGAGACAGGGTTCCCCTATGTAGTTCAGGCTGGCCTTGGACTCACTTTGTAGGGCAGGCTGGCCTCAACTCTCAGCGGTCCTCCTGCCTCAGCCGCCAGAGTGCTGGGATTACAGGGGTGCGCCACCACACCTGGCTAAATAGCTTTCTTAGAGAACACAATTAATCGGTGCACAATTAATTACACAGATTAAAGAATATTACTGAAGAATTCCGACAGATGTATTGTGTTATCTCTTGCTCTGGCCCTGAGTGAGGGCTGAAGGACTCCGAGTGGCAGAGTTGCTGGAAAAGCCCGAGGCTGGGGGAGGAGAGAGGCATCCCAGCTCTCACCGACTGACCCTTATCCTAGTCTTGCACAAAACATTTCTGAGTGATCAACACGGACAGAGATGGGCAGAATGTGACTTGAAGGTTAACACAACACAATATGAAGCCTTCTCCCCGATAACTGCAGGCCCAAGGGAGGACGCTGTGCTCCCCGAGAGGACACTGGGGCGGGTTATCAGAACCCGCAGGACAGAGGCGCTATCTACAGCCATGCTGAGGAAACTGAGGTGTGACCTCCAAAACTGACCAAGAGCAAGGGAAGCCAGAGGGTTTATTTAGGGTTTTCTTGGTACCAATCTTCCATTTCACACAAACATTCACTTCGGAGGTTTCATCAGGGTCTCAGGACAGGGCTGTTGAAAACTGTAACAGTGCCCTAAGGTTAGTATTGTCTTCTCTGCCTTCTGTCTCACTGCTGTTCTACCAGAGTTGTTCTGCAGAGCAGAGCTAATCTTTCATTTGGATGAGAAAGTAATGCTGGGGATGGTGAAAGGAAGAGTTTTTCCCCAAATTAAGAATCCAGGTTAGGACCATAGACTGGTGCTTTCATATAGATCAGTGCTTGGCTAGTATGTGAAATGAACATTTTTTTAAGTGACTGATGATCTCTAAAATGTAGGTGAGGACACTGGCAATCTTTCATGTGTTTCCCTTATTTCTTTCATACAAGCATCACAAGTCATGTGTTTTTGTTTGTTTATTTTATCATTGCTTTGGCTTTAGGAGGAAAGAATATTTATGTATACACTGGAGGGTTTTTTTGTTTGTTTGATTTTTGTTTTTGTTTTTGTCTTTTTGAGACAGAGTCTCACTATGCAGTTCAGGCTGGCCTTGAGCTCACGATGTAGCCCAGGCTGGTCTTGAACTCACAAGGAGTCTCCTGCCTCAGCCTCCCAAATGCTAGTATTACAGGCGTGCACCACCTCGCCCAGTTTACACTGGAGCTAAAAGTCATATGGGGACTACTGTCTTCATAGACTCCATTAAAGATTTTTTTTTTTAATCAGTGCCAGGGACCGAACTCACGACCACATGCTTACAAGGCAGGCGCTTATGCCACTGAGCTAAATCCCCAGCCCCATCCATTAAAGATTTTTTTTCTCTGTACCTTCCCTTACATGAACTTGGTGGTTCTCATCAGAGGAGCTCGGGACCTTGTTGTTGCTGAGAATGGCAGCGTTCACTTTGAAGGAGCTCTGTCCTTACTCTGAGCATCACTTCCTGGCTCCAGAGGGGAAGATGTGTGCTGTTCAGTCTCCTGTAGAAGCTTGTTGTGCTGGCTTCCTCATACGAACTTGGCTGTTCTTGTCATCAGAGGAGCTTGGGACCTTGCAGTTCCTGAGGATGGCTGTGGTACTTTTCGGGGGAGCCCTGGTCCTTATTCTGAGTGTCGCTTCCTGGCTCCAGTGCAGAACCTTCAACCTACTGGCACAGCCCCTTCACCCTGCTGGCACACACTTTCTAGCTTCTACCACTGACCTCTGTGCCTTCCCAGAGCAGATCCTTGAAACAGACTTGCATGAGTCATTGCCATGGACTCCAGGCTTCCAGCTGGATGCGTGGGAAGCACCGTCACAGGTTCTAGGTTTTCAGCTGAACTCATGCAGGTTATTGCCATAGGATTTAGGCCCTCGGTTGGATTTTCTAGGTGCTTAGTGTGTGGACAGATTCCCTGCACTTTCTTTGTATTTGACTCTTCGGCTGACTATCATAAAATAATACTATAAATTATGTGTCCTGTATTGTCTTGTTCTCCTTGTACCCCCTGACTACAACAATTACAATTCATTAAAAAAAAGTGATACTGTATTTCAAAAGATGAGATAGTGTCATCCACTGGCTTTCACAGATACCAGAATCACCACAAGCAGAATCTCTGAGAACAACACTTACTTCTCTGTAGAAGTGTAATTGCTCCCCACTTACAAAATGTGATGAAATTCTTGCTCCCCTCACCAAAAGCACTATAAGCATTATTTGCACTACATTCAAATGAATAACTGGGTGTTGCCGCCTATGCCTATAATTCTATCTACTCATCAGACTGATGCAAGAGAATTACAAATTCTGGGCCAGTCAGGGTAATTTAATGTGAAACTGTCTGAAAACAATAATTGTGAAAGGGCTGGGATGTAACTCAGTGGTGGAGCGCTTGCCTTAGCATGCATGAGACCCTGGATTCAAACCTCAGCACATTCCCCCTTCAAAGAAAAAAGGAAAACAATAGCAACAACAAAAATGTGACCTTCTGTTTACCAAAGACACCAATTAGAGTGAGTTTATTTCTGAATTGTTTTGTTTCATTGTTCAGTTTCCCTACCTTTGCAACAACACCAAACATGTGCACACACACAATAAAAACTGTAGTTTTATTGCGGTTCTTTTTTTGGTCGTGGAGGCTGTGGTGTTGGGGATTGAATCCAAATTCCTACCTGTGCCATACAAGTACTCTCCCAAGGAGCTACACCCCTCACTACAGTTGTTGATGTTTGGCAGGATAGTCATTCAATTTTGTGGTTCTTCTTCAAGATTGATTTGGCTTGAATTTCCATATGAATTTGAATCAGTTTGTTAATTTCTTCAAAACACCTGCTGGGAATTTGGGAGGATTACGTTGAAGATGACTGATACCTTTATAATACCAAGTCATCTGAGGGAGGAACAAGCTCTGTCCCACACTTATTAAGGCCATCTTCAATGTTGCTCAGCCATTTTGTAATTTTCAATGCAGGGGTGTTGTACGTCTTAACAAATTTATTCCTTGGTGTTTGTTCACTTTGATGTTACTGTGAGTGGTACTAGCCTTTCATTTCATTTTGTTTCTACTTTGTAGTTGGACCTTGAATCCGTCTTGTTATGGGGAGCAGAATGCAAGAGGAGCCATGAGGGACCGGCCACAGAAAACTGTGGAGGTGGCTTTCAACACCCCCTCCCTAAACCGGAAGGACGGCGTAAGATTCAAGCACAGACTCTCAAAGACTGGCCCTTCACTTCCCTCTTCGCACATGTCAGCTGGCTTAGTGACCAACTTCTAGCGAATATAACAAGGCAGAAGTGTACATCAGGAAACAGCAGACATCGGAATTTTTCCTGCCATCTTATGAGAACACTCCAGCAGCCTTGGGGGAGAGGCCCAAGGTAAAAAACCAGTCCTCTCACCACCAGTTACAATCAAGCTTAGAAGGCCATTCCACCTTGATAGAGATCGCATGAGAAAACTTCCTCTAGCGCCACCAGCTGACAGCTCCCAGAGTCCCAGCCCACAGGAACTGTGTGTGAGGTGATGGATGCACGTTTCTGTAGTCGCTGTGTTGTGCAGCACTAGTACAAGGAGGCTCCAACTCCCCTAGGAGTCGTGACTACAGCAAAGGGGGCTTTCTGGATATTACTAAGACTACACACCTGGAAATAGGGGGATTAGCCTGTATTTTACCTGGGTTCACCTGATCTGGCTACATGAACTGTCCTCCCTCTATCTCTCCTACCTTTTGAAGGATTGAGGATTGAACACAGGGCCTTCACACTGGGCTACATCCCCAGTTCTTTTAATTTTTTATCATTGAGATAAGGTCTCACTAAGCTGTTATTAAATTGTCCAGGCTGGGCTAGAGCTTGCAGTTCTCCTGCCTCAGCCTCCCAGCGTGCTGGGGTTGATCACAAGTGTGTGCCACCATGCTGGGCCTTCCTGAGCCCTTGAAAACAGAGAATGTTCCCCAACTGGAGCCAGAAGAGAGGAAGCCCGGGAGATTCAAACTGTGAGCAGCATTTCACAGACAGCTGCTGGCTCGGAGGAATACAGGCAGCAAGGAAACAGGAAGCTCACACTGTAGCTGCAAGCAGCCTAGTTCAGGATGTTTCCTGAACCAGTCAGGGTGCAGATGCCCCCACAACTCCAGAGAGGCCCCGGCTGCCCACACTTTGAGGGACCTAGAACAGTGGAGCTGGCTGAGCCCACCAGGGCTTCTGACCTATGGAAGATGAGAAAACAAGTGGGTATTATGTTATTCTGTGAACATTTATTAGAGTAGCAATAGAAAACCAGGGTGCATCTAGATTGTAAATACTTTGAGGACAGAGATTGTGACCACGCTGTCACTTTATTCCCAGTACTTACCACACTGACAAACTAGAAGTAGATGTTTTTTCAAATAAACACAACGAGAAAATCAGGGACAACTGACAACGGGCTGGCAACCCTCTATTCTGTTTACAAATTCCATCTTGTGCTTTCTTTTTCCTACGGCCTATGTAGATGCCACCTCCTCCTCAAGACCACATTTGACCTTCCATGCTGGAAGTATTGTTCCCAGAGATGTCTGGATTCCGTTGGCACCCGCACTGCACATGTGTACCCTGCATGTCTCTTCTATACTGTATTCGTAGTGCTTCCTACCTCTGAGGGCAGGAAGAAGGTGGAATTTGTTCTTTTTAAAATCCTTATCTGTTGTCTGTACCACATAGTAGTATATGCTCAAGCACACCTGAGTAATGAAACATGTGTCCCTCATAAGGACAGAAAAAAAATATAGCAGCCGGAATCTCTGTCTTAGCAGATACTAAGGCACAGACTTGACAGTGACTGTGATACAAACGATGAAAAATGACTGGTGGACACCAGCCTTTCTCTGGCCTTTCTGCTCCTCCTCTTCACACTTAAATTAGAGGTAGTATTTGAGGTGTCTGGTCAGATACACATCAATGAAGAAAGCGTCCCATTAAAGGGCCTTCTCCTATTAGCCCATTCAGTAATAGAGAAAATAACCTGAGGCTGGAGGGAAATGAGAAAATAAGGAAGGAAATGAAGCCCCTGGATAAGAAACCACAGCATTATTCCAGTGTGTATTCAAGCAAGAAGATGTGATTTGAACAATAGAATCTTAGGCAAATGCTGAATAATAAACTATAATAATAAATGCTGAGTAATAAACCATTCAGTCTAAACATATGAAATTGTTGTCCCTACCAAGAAATAACCCATTAGAAAAGCAGACAAGGGCTTGGGATTTAGCTCAGCAGCACAAGCACTTGCCTAGCAAGTGCAAGATTGTGAGTTCAATCCCTGGTACAAAAAAAAAAAAAAGAAAGAAAGAAAGAAAGAAAAAGAAAAACAGACAAAAGCCTTATGTACTTCATGAGAGGATATTCAGCAAAATGTGGTATAGCCATACAATTGAATATTGTCCAACCATAAAAAGTAACAAAATGCTTATGCACAACTTTGATGAATCTTGAAAGTCATGAGGTAAGTGAAAGAAGTCAGTCACAAAAGTCTACCTGTTACATGGATATTCATAGAAAGTTCAGGGTGTTGAGGCCAGGCATGGAGGTGCACATCTGTAATATGAGCACTCTGAGAGGCTGAAGCAGGAGGATCACAAATTCAAGCCCAAACTGCAATTTAGTGACTTAGTGTGATAGTTAACTGATTATGTCAATTTGAATAAGAAATGTCCAACTAAATGGGATCAGCATAGTTGTGAGTGTGGCTGAGGGGATTTACTGAAGACAAATGACCCATCCTGGGTATAATTGTCTCCTGTGTGGTATAAAAGGGAAACAAAGAAGAAAGGTTCATTTCTGTTTCTTCAGAGGAGCTCCAGTCTTCACCTTTACCTTGGACGTTGTCTCCTGGCTTCCAGCACAGTGCAAACGCTTTGGCATCCTAATATGGACTCAAGTAGGACACTACACTGAGTTCCAGGCCTTTGACTGGACCCTTCAGATCTCCAGCACATGGAGAGCTCTTTCGTACTGTTCCACACTCAACCTGTTAGTGGCCATTGTGAGCCAGTTTGTAAATTCTTATATATTTGCTTATCTTGCAATAAGTCTGTTACTCTAGTAAACACTGACTGATACACTTAGCAAAGTTCTATCTCAAAAAAATTTTTTTTAGAGGACTAGCAATGTAGTTCAGTGTGAAAGGCCTGGGATCAATCCCCAATACCACAAAAAAGAAAAAGGAAGAAAGAAGAAAAAAAAAGAAAAGAAAAGAAAAGAAAGAAGCAGACACAGAAGGAGCTATTTACTCTCCTGCCTATTTTCTGCCTAAAAGCAGAGCAGAATTTTCCCTTTGAAAAGGAAAATATCCCTTCCCCCATACCAGGAGAACAATCTTTATTACAAGAGACAGAAAGAATCAACTTGGTTCATCTTATCACCTCACAATTTATTGCTCTTTGTTAAAGTGATATACAACCTCTCTAGAGTTTCTCTGGATTTTCACTTCTTTTGTACAAAGCTCCCACATGCATGCAAAATAAACCATTTTTCCTGTTCACCTGTCTTCTGTCAGTTATATTCATAGGCCTCAATCCCTAAACTTAAGAGGATAGAGAAAAGGTTTATTCTCCTCTGTGTGGTACGTAGTCTAGAATCCTGGTGGTCTTCCAGACTCTTCCCAACTCTATTCTGTTCATTCAGTTAGGCACTGACAGTGGTGAGCCACCCTGGTTTTGTGTTTCTGGAAAATGAAACAGTTTAGATATCTTCCATCTTGTTCTTCCCCAAGGCCCTAACCTTTTATGTTCTAGGAAAAACACTATAAAGGACAACACTGCTCTTACACATTCCCTAAAATGATTTATTTCCATCCTCCTCATGACATCTTTGTTTTCCTGCCTCTATAAAACTTTAGATTCCCTTCCCTGTCTGTGAGCTATTACTTATTAATGAATGTATCTGACGTTCATTAAATGTACACCTCCTTAAATGGCCGGTGTGTGCTGTCTTGAAGGCTTCCTGACCCCACTTTGTTTAGTCAGCATTTCACTGCTGTGACAAAACACCTCAGGTAAATCAACCTAAAGGCAGATTTGTTTTGGCTCACAGTTTCAGTCCATGGCAGGCTGGCTCCATTGTTTTTCTGCCTGTGGTAAAGCAGAGATCATGGTGGTAAGCACATGATAGAGCATGTGGCCAGAAAACAAGGACAGATCAGGAGAAAGAGGCTGCAGAAAAATATATTCTTCAAGGGCATGATCCTAATGACTGATCCCAGTGACCATCTTTCTCCAAGTAGGCCCACCTCATACAGGTCCACTACCTCCTGATAGCCCAGGAAGGAGATAATCCAGTGTGTTGAGGGAGTCAGAGGCCTCACCTTGCAAAGGCCTTGCCTCTGAACACTGATGTACTGGGGAACCAGTTTTCCATGTGAGCTTTTGGGGGAATTTCAAGTTCAAACCATAATATTCCTGCTCTGCTGAGTGGCTGTGGGACATGGCTCCTCCTTTCCACTACACTGACAGTTCACTAGCATTGGCAGCAGTTTCCCAAGTGGTTTTAAGGATATTAGCTTTCCCCACACACTGTGGCAAGACAGGTGATCATACTGAAAGGAAGTCATGATTTTACCTCACTCTGTGTCTCCAGTCTAACTTCTAGGGTTCACGCAACACATACACACAATCCGTGAGCACACAAAACTCTTTGGGTGAAATACTGTGCTGTCTCCACCCTTTTTCCAGTCACATGCAGCTCACTGAAACAAACAGTTGTTCGTATATGAGAAAGTGATTGCTGTCTTTTTTCTTCTTTCTTTTTTCTCTGCTTTCTTTGTTTCATTCAGCATAGGCATCAACCTGGAAATGTCTTTCCCAGTCTCCTTCCCCACCTCTGTCTGGGAAGGTGCCTCTGCCCTGTTCTCTATTGCTCTTCATTCTTTGTCCTGTTACATTTTTTGTAATAGTATATTGTGATTGCTATATTGTTTGGTTCCTCCCTTCACTAGTCCTCATGCTCCTTGAACATAGAAATGTCATTTTTCTTTGTCTTCATGCTCCAGGCCTGGTACAGCTCCTGGCATATAGTGGATGTGTACATTGAGTATTTCCTTTAAGTACTGTCACAGGAACTGTCACTTTGATGCTAATTAACACTTAGCCCTCACAGTAAACTTGTGGCTGGGGGTGTAGTTCAGTGGTTGAGTGCTTGCCTAGCATGCATAAAGGCCCTGTGTTCAATCCCAAGCACACAGAAAGAAAAAGAAAGAAAGAAAGAAAGAAAGAAAGAAAGAAAGAAAGAAAGAAGAAAAGACAACAATCATCTTCTCAAATATATACACCTATTTATGTTTCAGAAAGTTCTACAATATACATTGGCTCATTAACATCCTTCTATTCGGTGTGGTTGATAATTGAAATAATAAACATATCCCATTTCTCCTATCAGAAACCCAAAAGATATATGAATAAGAGTTTCATCACCATTTAAAATATATTCTGCCCACATAACTCACTGAGTTCTGAGGACCACCACCACATCACCCCCATCAATCACATCTCTCCACTCCCAAAGAGGGCAGGCTCTGGGGAGAGCCGAAGACCCAGTCAGGAAGTAGAGCTAAGAGAGGGAGGGGCTTCCAGGACTGCTCCCGCTTCTTCATGGCTCCCCCTGCCCTCCATGCTGCCTGGTGTGGAGAGGGAAACAACCTCTGATGACCTCCTGGGCACCTGTCCTGTCTTTCCTCACCCCCCAAATGCCTACAAGGACTAGCATGGCAGGGTGCAGAAGACAGGGAATAAACAGTTCTGCAAATGTGGCCTTGGGCTCAGGGAAGCATCCTCTTCCGCCTGTGCTTTTTTCTCCCTGATCCTTCCAATTAAAAGAGTTTAGTTTCCAGGGGAGCACAGCAGGGTCAGTGGGGATCCAGGAGTAAAAGGGCGGAGTTGCCTGCCCAATCTCCTCCATCTAAACATCACTCATCTTACTCCACTTTGTCACTTCCAAACCTGCTCCCCAAACAAAATCATGATCCCAAGCAGGAACATATACAATTCCCTCCCTGCTGTGGGAAGAGGCGGGGAGGAGGGTAGAGGCCTGAAGAAGGAGTCCTGGCCAAGCTATTTTGCCCTGCAGCAACGGGCTGGGACACACAGCTCTTTCTCCAGGTCTTTGCAGTGTTGGGGATGAGAGCAGGGCCTGTAACCTGACAAGCACTGTGCCACTGAGCAATAAATCCCAACACAGCTCCTGGCTACGATTCTCTGCCCAGCTCCTCCATGAATCTTCAACATGATTCTTTGAGAAATTTTCATCAAAGGGTTTAAGGCAGAGGCCAAAATATGACTTTTGTTAAAGGACGATATTATTATTATTATTATTATTATTATTAGTGATGGTGGTACAGGGGTTGAAAGCAGACCTTGACACTGAGCTACATCCCCACTCCTTTATTTTGGGACAGGGTCTTGCTAAGTCACTAAGTTGCCCAGAATGCGCTGAAAGTTGCAGTCTTTCTGCCTCAGCCTCTCAGAGTACTGGGATTGTATGAATGTGCCACCATTCCCTGCTCAGCACTGTCTTTAAAAAGAAACTCTGGTGGCCTCAGGAAATATGCACAGAGTCAAATATACAGATTATATTTCCAAGCTTTGTTTTCAAAACCCTAAACCCTGTCTTCCCTAGATATGCACTCTAGGATGACGTTCTGACCACGTAGTACCTTCTGCTGTGGACAGTGCCTGAGGGGCTGAGCAGATGGGAGTAACTCCCCGAACTCCCCGGTAGTAGATGGGAGTAACTCCCGGAACTCCCGGTAGTGCAGTCCAGAGCAAAGGCCTCCATCCTTCTCCTGTGAGGGGGTAGAAAGTAGCAGTTTCAGGGATGCTCATCTGTCACCCACCCTCAAGGAAATCAGAGAAACCAAATCATTTCACTGAATTCTGCCCCACGAGGCAGAAAGTCTACCCTCCAGTAGCATCGTAGACTAAAGTAATCTCTTCCAGCTTCTACTCTAAACAACAAGCAAGCAAGGAAGGCACAGAAGACAGCATGACATTCAAAAAGTCTTTATATGTATGGAGAAGTTCTTCCTATGATAAATACCAGGCACATGATCTCTCTCTCTCTCACTCATATAGTATAAACATATAAGTAGTATAGAATATATACTATATTCTATATTATATTTATATGTAAGTAATACATATTTTATTATATATGTAAGTGTCACAAACACATGATAAGACTATTAATAGTGTTATCTCACTTTCATCTTAGTATTTTTATATAATGAAGATAAATTATATAAGAATGAGGAAAAATTATTCCAATCTGACACAAAAAATTGTTGCTTGTGTGAAAAGAATTAAGATATATCATGTACAGGTGCAAATTGCTTATGATGAATGTGATCATTAAGTATGGCAAATTACTAATAAAAATAAATAAAATTATTTAAATCACATTAAAAAATCATACAAATGCCACTACTAGTTTTTTCTAATATGAGCCATGAAGATTATTATTCTCGCTTTCAAGACCTTAGGACAAAAAAGAAAAGCTTCCAACTAGATGTGGTGGTGCGCAGTTTTAATCTCAGCACTCTAGGAGGCTGAGGCAGGAGGATCCTAGATTTATATCCAGCCTGGACAACTTATTTGGAGAGACGTGGTCTCGAAATAAAAAATAAAAAGGGTTGGAGATATAGTTCAGGCCCTGAGTTTAGTCACCAGTCAGAAAACAAATAACTTCCTAAAAGTAACTAATTCAAAAGAAGATTCTCTTAACTTCTGAGTGTTACCATGCTACCCCAAAACTCTACCCTTTTCTCTGCTAGACTCATCTCTTTCACAAGGATCAGAATACTCAATTGTTACCTGTTCATCTGCTACAAGAGCAGAGTCCTCATATATCCAGAGAGAAAACTCTTCATAAGAACTCCTGCAGGACCCAGGCATGGGACACAAACATGTATTCCTGGCACTCAAAGGCTGAGGCAGAATTACAGTTCAGAGGCCAGAATGGGCTACGTAATGAATTCAAGGCCAGCTCAAAGCTTTAATGGAGACTCTGAATAGAAAGAAGAAAGAAAGAAGAAAGAAAGAAAGAGAGAAAGAAAGAAAGAAGAGAGAAAGAAGAAAAAGCAAACAAGCAAAGCTATATTTTTAGCGCTTTGGAAACTCCCTACAGGTTATGAACACATTCAGAGCTAGAAGAGAGTTTCAGTCGCTAATATTAGCATGTCATAATAAATTATTAATCACAGCAAAATGTTAGAAATAGTCCCTTGACAACAACGGTCTTTGCTGTACTTTTGGTATAAGGGCTTCCTCTTAGTTACTTTTGTCATTGCTGAGACAAAGTATCTGACACCTGGAATTATAGGGGGAAAACTCTATTTAGCTCACAGTTTGTAGAGGTTTCAGTCCATAATCTTCTGGATGCATGGCAGAAGGGCAATGGTTCATGGCAGGGGAAGATGGCAAAAGCAACAAAAGGAAAAGGGGAAATCAAGCCTCTTTCACCTTACCCAGATTTCTGGATTAGGGCAGTGCCAATCTAATCAGTGCAGTGATCCAGATATCACCCAGTTTTAATCCCAGCACTCATAATCCCAGCATCACACTGTGAATCAGTCACTAACTCTAGATTCAGCTACATCTGAAAAAGTCTGCCCTCCATGACTGCATGAGGTTTTGGGGGACATTTAGACACAAACCCTAACAGACTTCATCATATAAAATGCCTGAAATGTAGAAGACCTTTTTTTGGTACTAGGAATTGAATTCAGAGCCTTCAAACTGACATATACCCCTTGGATTTTTTTTTCTTTTTTTTTTTTCTTTTTTTGTACTGGGGATCAAACTCACTGACCCTGTGCTTGCCAGGCAGGCACTTACACCACTGAGCTAAAGTCCTGGTCATTTCTTTTTAAATTTTTATTTTGAGACAAGATCTGGCTAAACCACCGAGTTTCCCAGGGTGGGCTCTATCGCTCAGCCTCCCGGAATACTGAGGTCACAGTGATGAGCCAAGCCCAGATTTAAACTTTTAATAAATGTTTTCAGGTTCAGGTAATATAAGTATAATTTTCTCAGGAAAAAATATTTGTAAAATTAAGAAAGGAGACAGAAGAATGAGGCAGAAACACATTGGGAAATGCAAGTAAGGTCTCAGCACACATCTGGTGACAGTATCCGTGACTTTGACGGTTGCTGTTTTCAGATTGGTGGCCAACACACTTGAGTTGATGGTGAAAGTGAAGGTCTGAATCTCCTTACAGAGCTAAAGAGATGACAGACGAAAGGGCACATGAACTACAGTGCGAACAGGGCTGGGGAGAAGCTCGGCGTACAGCATGTTCTCAGCATGCACTAGGCCCTGGGCTCAATCTCCAGCATTTCAAAAACAAGCAACACCCCCCCAAAAAAAATATTAACCAGGCATGGCAGCATAGCTGAAATCCCAACATCCAGGAGGCTAAGGCAGGAAGATCACAAGTTCAAAGCCAGTCTGGACTACACAGAGAATTCCAAGCCAGGCTGGAGTACATTGTTAGACTCCATCAAAAAATAAAACAAATAACAACAACAACAACAACAAAAAGCAAAACAAGAAGGGAGGGAGGAAAGGGAATAACAAATGAATGGGTAGGTAAGTGGGCAGGTAAAAAAGCAGTTACTCCTGATAGTAAATTTTAATTTGAGATGCCCTGTTTCCTGTGTGAAGCAAAATCTGATGAAAATAAGAAAATAAGCACTATATCAAATTTGAGAACTTTACTCATCCTTAAGAATTTCTAGTTCTATTGAGAAATCATATATGATAAGCCTAGTTAATAGTAATCTTAATATTACCTTGAAATAATGTTGACAGCTAATGTGTATTCTGGGCTCACTTTGTACCAGGCTTGGTTCTAAATATTTTTCTGTGTTTTAAATCATTCTGTTCTCTCAGCACCTCTATGGGCTGCAAGTGTAGCTCAGCAGCATGCACAAGGGCCGGGGTTCAATTCCTGGCACCACAAAACAAAATTAAAAACAAGACAGCTTTATCACAAGCATAATTATTTCTCCAGTCCATCATTCACAGCTGAGGAAACAAAGGAGTTTAACTCATGCAAAACCACACAGCCAGTACTGAGACCAGGGCTTCCGCCCAGCAGGCTGCTGTGGAAGCTGTGCTGTAACCGCTGCATCTCACCCTGGAGCTGCCATGGTGCTGGGACTACGGAGCACCCAACACTGGCTGGGAAGACTCGAGATGCACTGGCAGTGTGATATGTAGATGGGATTTCAAAGACATTGAAAAGAACATGGGAAAGAGCACAGATCTCTCACTAATATTTTATATGTAGTAAACTTGAAATATTTGGAGTATAT